>VZTX01000583.1:63694-82161 GCA_013400915.1 Pardalotus punctatus
AAGCACCTAAAAGGTTAAAAAGAAAAAAAAAAAAAAAAAGTGGAACTTGAATCTCTAAAACTAAAATCCAAAAAAAATCCACCCCAAAAAAAAAACTAACCCAACTGCCAAAAAATCCACATTACCTTTCAACTGAAAAACACCTTTTCTTTTTATTTTTTTTCACGGAAAATGACCCCTACATCACATTACTTTTCATAAATATAAGTTTTTAAGATAATGTTGGAGGTTGAGGGGTGTGGAATTTTATTCCCCTTCCCTGTCCCTAGGTTACTAATGACTGGGTACTTAAGGACTATTAACTTCTTTTGTAAGAGACAAAGTGCTAGCTGGGCGTGGGGAGGGAAGAGCAGAGGTGGTCATCAGGGAAGNCGGGAGTCATCGCACCCGCCCTGCCCGGCCGGGAGCCCGACAGCGCCCCTGCCGGCTGGGACCGGAACTGCACCGAACGGGAAAAGCGCTTGGCAGCCCAGAGACACTCGCACCAGATTTCTGATTTTTGTTTGTTTGTTTGTCATTGCTACTGTTGTTGATTGTTTGCCTTGCTATAGATACTAGTAAAGAATTGTTATTCCTTTCCCCATATCTTTGCCTGAAAGCCCTTGATTTCAAAGTTATAATAATTCGGAGGGAAGGGGGTTCACATTTGTGGGTTTTAAGGGAGGTTTACACCTTCCTTAGCAGACACCTGTCTTCAAACCTAGACAGATAATTTTTTGGATCTGTTCATTATTGTTGAAGATTTTTCAAGGTGTTCTTTTCACATAAACAAAACAGTACACATAAATCACATACATTTATCTTCTCACCTGCTACAGTTTGCATCCAACACAACATTTTCAATTCTCTGAATCATTTCCTCCATATAATTCTTTCCTTTTTCTTTCCAGGCATCTTCTAAAACTGAGCCTGTCAACTAAAGACCAGGGATTAGAATTTTTTAAAAAAGAAAATTAGAAATCCTTAATAAACTGTCAACTCAAGAGATTCTATAACAATTCATGACACTTGGACTACGTGATGGCTGAAGCTCCCAGCTGCCTACATCTCTTCGCTAAACAGATTAATAGACCTCATAAATAGTTTATTTTAAACTGCAGACAGTATAGGAGCTCTGTGTCCAATGTTTATGATAACTAGAAGTTCACAGCCACTTCTTTCAGCCTTGAAATATGATTTAGAAACAACTCGTCAGTGACATTGGTCAGATTTTATTTGATTTAAATACCATCCTTTATTTCCTTTAAATTTTATTTTTTTAGCTGATTCTACCAGTTTACATGACAATAGCAAATAGTTTATTAAACTTTAGAAACACTTCAGTCAACTTGGCTAGCATCACACATGCCAGAGAATTTCATCTGGATATATACGAAGGGGACCAGAATCACTGGACCAAACCAACCTGAACTTTCATAAAATCTAAGAGGCCAAGAAATCTTTAGCAGCAGTCAGTCTAGAACAGCTATAGAAGAAATCCTTTTACTATGAGAATAGGCACTTCATTGCCCAGTAAATTGCACAGGAGGAGTTAAATTAGAAAAAAAAAATTAGTTTGCCACTAAGAGCAATCTCCTCAGCATAAATATTACATGATCAGAAAAGCTTGGAATGGCACATGATGATACAAAGGGATAAGATCCCAAGATAAAAGCAAGTATATTGGTCAGCATATGCTTGGTATTTGTAGTATTCTACAGCGGTCCTACTTTAATCATAGATAATTAAGTAATAGCATCAAGAAGATTAATTAAAAATAAACATATTGCACAGCATACAGGTAAAACCCTGTATCTATCACTCTATTAAATGCAGAAGATAAAATGAGACATTTATTGCTTCAGTAGTGAAACAAAGGTTTCATGAGATGGCCCGGTCTAGCCACATATATATTCAACATTTGTAGATACTGTAAGACACCAGAAAACATTTGCATTAAAAAAACAAAGAGTCTCTTTGTTCTGTAACACCTTTTAGATACAGCAATGTGTCATAAAATAATTTAGATTACTGGTTTTCTTCAGGAGGCTGTGAAGCCAAATAAATATTCCATGTATATCCACAGGAATAGTGAGATCTCCAGCTTCACTGGAGAAGGTCTGAAAAACAACAGCACTGTAAAGCTTCCTGATTTATGTATTGCTGCTTGAAAAGGTTCTTCAGGGGGCCTTGCCTCAGGGAAGGACTGCCAACCTAAGGACTGACCACAGGAGTGAATGTGCTCATGAAGCAATCTCCCTAAATATCCAAACCTCAAGTGAGGGTTTTAAACTGCAAAGATCTCTCTTCATTACCCTCTATTTATCGTATCAAAAGAAGCTGTCGGAGTTGAAATTCAAGACAGAGGAGTCTGAGAAGGAGTGGACTATGAGGAAGGGTAAAGAATGAGCTAAACCAAACAAGCCAACCAAAAATTTTCAGAAAAATACTGTTTAGCACTTAACCTTTATTCCTAATTTAAACTGTCTTTCCAACTACGAGTATGATACCTACTGAAGATAAGAGTTTCTTACTGCATAGAGGCTAACAATTTCACAAGAAAAGGTATGGGTTATTATTATTATTTTCAATATGAAAGAGAAATCTATATATTTCTACAATAGTAATTACACAGACAATACAGAATGAAATAATTGATATTAAAAAGCTTTTGCTACAAAAAGTGGTAGACCCTAATGGTTAAGTGTCCTTCAGAACACAGAACATACCTAAGACCTCACAAATAATTTTCAGGTTGGTTACAGTTTTCTCCCATAGCAGAAGCAGTAAAAGGAGACCTGGAGGAACTATTTACTCCTTTGCACCTTGGCTGCAGTTCTATTGCTTGTTTGTACACAAATTACTTCGAATTTCTTTTTAGAGCATGTTGTTATTTTTTTACTGGCTCAATTTCCTAATGGTACGAAGGAAAACAAAAAAAGCACAGTTTGCTCTGCTAATGATGTAATGCACAAAACCCTATAAATACTTCCTCATTTGCAGTTTACCCTGCTATTCCCAAAGCTAGGAAGTTTAAAAAACTTGATTTTTTTAATTTTAAAATTACTATCTCACCTTCAGCAGTTTCACTGCACATATCAAATTACTGTCCACAGGATTAGAGAAGAGCGCATTTAGTAATTCCCGAAGGCCTTCTTGAAGAATTTCTGCTCGTGTAACCTGTCCCTTTGTTCCTTTAATCTGCAAAACATATATAAAACCCCAACATTCAAAAGATTTAAGTTTTAGTAATTAATTTAGGCACATTTTCTCTCTTGAATGCCGTATGATTTGTTTTGTGATCAACATAGTTGACCTCTGTAGTGGGAAGAACATGCCAAATACTGTAACCATTTTAGAACACAGACTTTCATAGCGTCATAGAATGGTTTGGGTTGGAAGGGACCTTAAAGATCATCTAGATCCTCACCTACCTCAGTGTGCTGGCCATACCTCTTTTGATGCAGGTCATGTTGAGGTTCTCATCCACCAATACTCAAAATCCTTCTCAGCAGAGCTCCTCCCAATTAATTCTCCCCTCAGCCTGTATTTGTGTCTTGCCCAGATGTAGTACCTTGCAATTGGCCTTGTTTGCATGGTCCCACCTCCCAAACCTGTCTCCATCCGTTTGGGTGGCATCCTTTCCCTCCAGCATGCTGACTGCACCACATAGCTCGGGTCATTGGAAAACTTACTTTTACTAATATCCTTACAATTCTGACGTAACAATGCATGCCCAGCATTTTGTTTCTCTGCTAACAAACTGCTAAGAAAAGCTACCAAATGCCTGACAAATGGTCCACAAAATACCAAATTCCCAGAACCCCATGGTCTTTTCCACACTACATTGCTTATTCTCTACAGCCGTGCTAGCTTAGTTCCAGAAGACAGTCTTTATGTATTTAGAAAATAACAGAAAATGGTTTAAAAACAAATGGTATACTCCAAAGAATATGGTATATTTCACCAATGGACAACTCCTCCTCCTCCAAAGTCTTTGAAAATATTTTTTTCTTCTAGCAAGTGAAAAGTAGATTTCAAGGACCACTTATGGTCCAGAAATGGAAGAGTCAGAGAAGCATTTTCCTCATGTCAGCAGAACATTTTTATAGTGTTTGCTTAAATCAAACCATTGAAACTATCAAGTCAAATGTATATTTTTAACTACACTACAGCAGGAAGTGAACTTGGTGAATGCACAGGCATAAAAATCAAAGAAATTTTTGTATACATTTTTGTACATATCACAAGTACAGAAAACAAACCTAAATACGAAATTTCATGCTTCATGCATAAGCCAATGACTCAACCATCATAATAAATATCTTTAAGGGTCTGCATTTTTAATTTCTCATTTTGAGGACTTTTGCATCTGCCTCAAGGGTTTTTTAAAGCCTCCTATTAATGTCTGAATACTGATTACATGGGTTATTGATCCTGATCTGTTTCTGCTAAACTATAACTTTTAATATGTTGGTTAAGTATAGCTATCTGGGGGTTTTGCCAGTAAAAGAAAATACCAAAAGCTTTATTTCAAAGACGTTAATGGTTGGTTCTTCCCACAAATTTTTACACTTTAATTTTTATACATTTATCTTCTAATGATATTTTCCTTTTTTGTTTATATGTTTCTTGGACATACACATTATAATGAAACTGTTTTAAAGTTCTTTTACTTTACTGCCCTCTGCCTTTAGAAAAACACCTCAAATTATAGTTAATTTCAGTGTTTACCTACACACAACAAAAAATTAATGAAGTACCATGTGACATGCAACTTTCTTCTTACCTCTAGGTTAAGATAAAGTTCAGCTAAGAACAGCACAAAGGCATGAAATTGTCTTCTAGTAGTCTCATCCCCTTTAGTAGCTTCATCTCTGTTTTCATACTCTGTTCGACACCTGTAAAAATTAAAAAAATATTTTATCATCTGTAGCCATTTCAACATATATAACTTGCTATTCATTTAAAGGAAAGCTGAGAACAGATGAACTGCATGAAAACTATAACATGCTGAATGCTAGGATGTATGATCTGTGAAGGAAATGAGAGGCCTTCACAAAGAAACAGTGGATTTGCATCCTTTTAGATGAATACATATGATTACATGTTTGTATCTTTAAGCACTGCGATATCTGAGGCAGAAAAGTTACACAGAACAACTTACAACATGTAGAAATGACTACAGTTACACAATTTATACAATTGGATATGGGTCCAGGATGTGCAACAGTAACACAGACATCTAATGTAACACAGGCATCTAATGTCCACAGAAATGAGGTAGACATATTCCCCTCTTCAGGGTGCTTACCACATTGTCTTAGATGCCTTTACACTTATTTGATAAATTCTTTATCTTGTCATGATAAATGACAGTGATACACAACCCATGACTCCCAGCTGAGTGGTGTTGAGTGAAGGGATGGCACACAAGAGTGACCCTGACAGGCTTGAGATGTGGCCCTGTGCAACCCATGAAGTTCAGCGAGGCCAGGTGTAAGGTCCTGCACATGGGTCAGGGCAATCCCAAGCATTAAGAACAGTTTGGTCAGAGAAGCGATTGAGGACAGTCCAGCCAAGAAGGACTTGAGGTGTTGGGTGATGAGAAGATCAATGTGTCAGTGCATGCTTGAAGGCCAGAAAGCCAATTTTATCCCGGCCTGCATCCAAAGCAGTGTGGGCAGCAGGTGAGGAGGGGATTCTGCCCCTCTGCTCTGGGGAGACCCTGCCTGGAGCACTGCATGCAGGCTCTGGGGTCCTCTGAACAGGAAGGACACAAGACATATTGAGTGAGACCAGAGGAGAACACAAAGTTGACCACAGGGCCTGAGCATCTCTCCTATGGACACAGGTTGAGAGAGCTGGAGTTGCTCATCTGGGAGAAGAGAAGGTATCGGTGACACCTTATAGCATCTTCCAATACCTAAAAGGGGCCCACAAAAGAGCTGGAGAGAGACTTTTCGCAGGGGCATGTAGTGATAGGACAAAGCGGAATGGCTTCAAGCTAACAGAGGACAGGTCTAGACTAGATATTAGAAAACAATTTTTTCAGTGAGGGTGGTGAAGCACCAAAACAGGTTGCCCAGAGAAGCTGTGGATGCTCCATCCCTCTAAGTGTTTAAGGCCAGGCTGGATAGGGCTTTGAACAACCTGTTCTAGCAGAAGACTCCCTGCCCATGACAGAGGGGGTTGCAGCTAGATGATCTTTAAGGTCCCTTCCAACCCAAATAATTCTATGATTCTGTAATTTAAATATAAATACAAATACATAGGATTAACATACTATAGCAGTGAAGTAATATTTCTAGTACTCTGCAACTGTGCCAAAAATATACAAGTTTACATAACATTACAAAAACAAAGTTAAAAAGTATTTGAGATAAAAGGAAACCCAGACAAATTCTAATGTATTCTCAATTACTGTGTAATGGATTGAGAAATAGCGGAGAAACTGAAAAATCTGGAGATGAAATACAAAATTTCAGGTAGAAACTTTGTTGAAAAACAGAAGAGGACCTCTCTGTGCTTACATTGTTACGTTGTTTATCTGCACATACCCCTCCCCATCCCAGTTTCATTCATATTAGCAAGCAAAACATAAGCAACTTTAAATTCATGGCTTCAGGTTGCTAATATTAATGTTATCCATTGGGTTTGCTTCAAAACCAAGAACCAGAAAATCCAGCATTAACAGGGATTTCCTTTCATGTTCAAGTAGCACACAGATAAAAAAATCATAAACAATAACTTTGAAAGCAAAAAAATGCCAAAAAACCAACAAAAACAAAACCCAAGAGAAAAATAAGTATTTTCAGCTTCTGCAATGCCCTGGTTTTAGGTGCTGTTTGCATCACATCAAAAACTTTTCTGCTTCTCACCCCACCCCACCAGCAAGGAGACTGGGGTGGCACAGGAAGATGAGGGGAGACACAGTAAGGACAGTTGACCCCGGGGATATTCCATCCTGTGTGGCCTATGCTCAGCATATAAACCAGGGAGAAAGATGGCTGGAGGCTGCTGCTCAGGAACCGTATGGGCTTTGTGGGTGGTGAGAAATTGCATGGTGTGTCACTTGTTTTGTGTACGCTAATTCTTTTATCACTGTTATTATTTTCCCATCCTTTTCTGTCCTAATAAAATATCTTTATCTCAACCCATGAATTTAAATTTTTCTGCCCCCAATTCTCCTGCCTATCTCATTAGAAGGGTGGGGGAAATGAGTGAGGGGCTGCAAGCTGTTTAGCTACCTGCCAGGTTAAACCACAACATTCCACTCATGATAAAAGAACATTGGAATGCATAACTGTAAAAGTTTATCATGCTTTTGCTCCTAAACATTGCTGGATTAAGAAAAAATTTTAAAACAAGAGGCAAACCTGAAGCTTGGAAAGCCAGACATCTTTAAAGAGAAAACAAAACACTAATTTCTAAAAAATACTGAAGTGTCCAAGTGCAGTGCTCCTTCAAATGTCATGCAGTAATATTTGAAAGAAAATACAACAATTTAAATAATGTTGCAGTTTTGTCAACTACCTAGTCTAATCATTATTAAACTAAGGTCCTCAGAAATCTGCAGTAGCTGAGAACTGAAGAAATTTATCCTTCTGGATTCTATACATCTATTTCATAGATACAAAATCAGTTAGCCAATCAGTGAATAAACCTTAAACAGGAATTTCAGGCAAAAAAAAAAAAAGCACTAAAGAAAAAACCACAATGAAGTAAGTACTGGCAAGAGCCAAAAGACAAAGACAGTACATATATGTGCATTTAGTATACTTTTAAAGCAGATTAGCTTTCCCATTTGCACTATTTTTTGGGATCACTCTAATCACTCTGATACACTCCATTCAAAAGAGCTGACTGAACTTTGAATGGAGTCCCATTTTCATATTAAAAAATATTAGAATATTTTAAAATGTATGTGTTCAATACCCAGCGTGTACCTGTGCTCTGATATTCCTGATTCTATACTATTATTTTAAATAAGTATCTCTTTGTATGCAACAGGAAGAGATAACACACAAACCAGAAAGATATAACTGAAGACAGTAACAGGCTTAAAGTGACTGGTACTGACCTTTGAAGTAACAACTGCCGAAAATTCCCACTTTGTGGACTAATGGTTAGATGGTGAGATAGATAGTTACACAACCGTGCTCCCATGTACGAAAAATTTGGGACAGATGTGGCCTTCCAAAATAAAAATGAAAAAATAAATGATTTATAAAATTAATGACTAGGCTATCAGGAAATATTTTTAAAACCTTTTTGAAATCTGTGTTTAGCGTTGATCAGACAACTGAAGAGCAGAAGATTAACCATTAATCATTACTATTCGGCATGTTCACTTTTGTATTTCATCAACATTTTGCTATATGCATTTCAGCACTTAAAAGTTCACTATCCTGTGATTTCATGGCTCTAAGAAAACAATCACTATTATACCATGTATCTTCACGTAACTCTACTTGATGCATTATGACCTACAACAAAAGAGTGTCTGAAAGCCACTTACAAACTGGTTATACAAAAAAAATCAAGTGGACATTAAGACACTTTTCCAAGAATACATACTCTCTCAAGCAGCAACGAGTACATTTAATCAACATAATAAAAAGTTGTCTTTTTTCAGTCTATGAGCTATTTATTATAGAATTTCTTTTTGGCCATGCTTGATATCCAAGGAAAGAGTGTAAGAACATGGCAAATAAAGAGAAATACTTTCTCCCACACATGCTCCAGCAATCTGCAGAATAGCAAAATTCTGAAGCAGAGAGTAAGACTATGTCATTACCGTTAATGGCTCCTGATGGATCCTTTTTTTCCTAAACCAAGTCCTATTATTGCTGAACATTCACAATTTTGTAATCTAAAAACAGGTGGCAGCAATGATACTGTGTAAAAAATCCTTGGTTTTAATCTGTTAATTAAAGATTTAAAATTTAAAGAGGTGGTAATTTATTACTCTTCACTCATTTTCAAGTCTTCTCTAACAACACTTGAATTTCAGATTATTACTCAGATGCAGTTTCAGTGAAAAGAGGTTCTGCTGCAAATAACTTCACCAGCTCTGCCCAAAAGAAAATGAGGATTCTAAGAACTCAGTAAACTTCTCCTTTGGCTTTATCATCTTTGAACATCTTGATCATCTATCAGTGCTATAGATATGTTTGCATGTTTCAACTGTTTCAATGTTTGACAAAAACATCTTGCCAATGCATTATACCTAGCTACCTCTTATAGGCAGAGAAAAATATGCACTTAATGTAACTCTACTATGTGCATAGAGTTGCTGGGAAAAAATTAAGTGGCTTTGGAAGATACAAGAAGTTTAAGTAATTAAGACAGACAAATAGAATTCACTTTCCAGTAAGAAGCATGTGAATGACCTAACAAGACTTTGGTGCTTTGGTTCAATCAGTTGCTCTGACTAGAAGAGGTACCCCCTTTTTTATAAGGTGCCCCTTTTTTATACTCTTTCCTAACAAAAAACAAACCCCAACCCAATAAACTTCCAGCAAACAAAAACACTAACACCCAAATACCTTCACAAATTCTTCAAACTTCATCTGTATTTTTTAAACATTATCTTTCTTATTAGTTGGTCTGTACTTGTGGTTGCATCAAACATTTAAATAATTAAATTTAATATCATGACCTGGCACAGACAAAAAAAATTCCACTCTATATCTGCCTAATAACCAACCACTACATTGTAAAAATCATATTCTCTGAACTATTATTGCTGGTATATTTATCTCTTTATCTCCAACTCAAAGAAGTCACAATCTAAGCATGAAGACTGATCTACTAACACATATCTTGAGAAACTGTAGTTGCTCTAACAGGAATAATCCACTGCATTAACTAGACAACAGTCAAGGTTCTTAAGCTATGAAGTTCATGTCCAGCTTTTGTAAGACAAGAGAACTTACACTTCCCTCTGCCCAGAGATAAATGGATTAGGAAGAACAGGGGGAAGGATATGACTAATACTTATAGACAGGCTGAGATATTTGACACAGAGGTGAAGGGAAGATCCTACAGGACATGGATTTACTTAATTTCAGTATTTTTCCTTCACAGACCTAGCATCTGTAAATCTGCTTAGTGGGGTCAGGTTTACATCACTGAAGCAGATGCTTATAAATCTCAGCAATTTTAATTGTTTTGTGAAATGCCAGGAGACAAATACTTGAGCCTCTGCTCAAGACAGAAGAATAATAAGGGTAGTTGGCTATGCTTAAACACTTTCCTAGCCTGACATACAACAAAGCTAAAATTAGATGCCTTTGGATACTAGCATAGCTTTTTGGCACAAAGTTTTATTTTTCATGTAATTTCAGACTAACACAGAGCTTCTCAGTTGAGGAAGGCACAGTAAACCCTAATGCTGAACTTGTTTTTAAAGGGGGGCAGAAAGGAAGAGGCAACATTAAAAGACTTTTATTAAATGAGAGTCAATGTATTTAAAATATAGGAAGTTAAAAATGCATAAAGTCTTCTTTTTTCTCTTCCAGTAAAGCTAAATGGAATATTTTCATCTTTTTATAACAACAATCCTCCATGGGTTTAAATAAAGGATGGGAAAACGATGCTGTCAAACGCAGCACAGGTGATCTTCAAGTGTAACTAAACTGGTCTCAATTAAACTTGCATTAATTCTGTATAATAATGAGAAACCTGAGACTCTACAGTTCTGCAGTATGACCAACCAGTCCTTCCACTTCTACATACACCACATTAAAATATTCTGCAGGTATCTGCACTTGAATAAAAGTCTGCATTCAAGGTAGAACTTGAAAGCAACAAACCCATGAAAGGGTGAGATGCCCAACATAATAAATAGCAAGCCATAAGCATGGCTTCATTCTCTGCAGCGAGCCCAAAAGACGGTAACAGCAGCTCATTTGCTAAGCAACACATATTAAGCTGTTCTTTCCAATGGTTCCCCCAATTAGTGCAGAGTTCAGCTCAAGGTCTCTGTCCTCATTTCCATGGCCATCAATGGGACTGGACGTAGTTACCCTTAGATAAGCTTTCCTTTTCTCCAGTTATGCTGTTCTGAAATAGGTACGTTTCAAATAAAGAAAAAAATCCTAGTAATAAAGAAGCATTTCCCAAAGGGTGGTGTGTACAGTAGGTATGAATTTAAGTTTTTTAAATACCAAGGAATTAAAAGTATCTTAGGACTACGAATAATTTTTTTTTTTTGCACAAGAGAATAAAAATTTACAACTCTGACATTGCTTAAGTTTCTTCAATCTTTACTATATAAATACAGCAGTTAAAATACAACTTCCTTTAATTAAGTACTTAATTTCAACTGTAGTATGCTACCCAGGAGATACAAACACAACAAAGGAAACAGAGCAAACTGGGAAAATATATACAGTTCAGGTATCCCAAATCTGAGCAATCATTTCAATTTACTGAGCAAAATCCTTCCCTATATGTTTCAGTCTAATAGGAAAAAAACCCAAATAATTAAAACACTACATCGATACAATTATGTAACAAATAATACTGGTATGCCTATCTTGGACACTGGGTAATGGAGGGATAATGTCCATCATATAAGACAGAATACGCTACCTGCTGATAGATGAGTTCTACAAGTTCTTGTAAAGCTTCATCTGCAATGACCCAGCCATTCAGTGTTTCTGCAAACTGCTCTATTTCAGTTTCAAAACAACCTGGTTGCTCGGTGAGGTGATTTAGGAAGTCTTGTACATATTCTGCCAGTGTCAGATAGCCATCACATCTATCTTCAAAGGAGGAATCCTATAGAAGTGAAAGAGTACACCAATTACTTAAAAACAACCTTGAATAATTACTATTACACTTACTACCTCCAGAAGTAACCATACAGCCCTTAGTTTTGAGTCTCTGCATACCTGATAGTGATCTTTATTTCACAGTTCATTTCAACATTTTTACAGAGCATAGACCTTAACACCTATTGGAGTGTAGACCTCAGAAACCTCCTGTAGGTCCAATCATCTTAAGAACCAGGTAATGTATTTTCACAGATATTAGGGTCTCCCAGAAAAATACATAAGAAGATGGACTTAAAAGAAATCAGTTTCCCAAGTTGGGTGCAAGATTAACTAACAAACAAAGCAAGTTTATTTGTTGGGGTAGAACTACCAAAATAAGGCTCAACACCCATTCCTGGTGTAGTCACTAACTGTACTGTGGATTTGTGAACCACAGAAGGAAAAAGAATGGAAAATTTGAAACAAAATATTTTGGGCTTAGACAGTGAGTACAGTTTTCCAAAAATATGCAAAAGGGAGCGTAATTAAAGAAATACAATAAATAGAGACTATTGTTCCCATGTAAAAAGTATAATCAGAAAAACTGATTATTTTAAAGTCAGTGTATTTGCATCAGTTGGCAAAAGATGAAAGATTACAAAGGCATGTAATAAAACTATTCAAATGGAATTGCATTACTTTGCTAGTGAGGTAAAAAACCAGACAAGACAGTAAACACACTTGTTCTCTGAAGAAAGGAGGGCCTACCCAATATCACTTTATCAATATTTTTGCTCCCACCAATGGAACAGAAGAATGCTGATTTTGTCCATTCAGAAATGAATGTATGCAAGAGCATCTAAAGTCAATACTATTCCAGATGATTATAATTCTGGTATATAAGGGGAATAACAAAGACAGCAGTATAATTTGTAATGTCACTAGTAGCAACACAGTACAAATAATTCATTTTGTCACAGTACACAAAACACTGTGAAAAGCATCTCATAGATTTCAGAAATGCAAGGAAGAGCCTGAAGAGGGACTTCTAAAAAATTACTTACAATTAGCAATTCAAGACATGAGTAACGTACAGGAAACCAGAATTCTCAGCTTGTTTACTACTTGAAAATATTTAAAGAATATCTACTGTAAAGTGGAGCTAAAACGATAAGGCACTTTTTCTTTACTTAGTGTACACAAATATATTGATGAGGTTTATAAGTATATTCTCCCCCTTCTACTCCCTTAATGGGGGTTTTTCATCACTTTGTCTTCAAAATGCCTGTCTCTCCTTTACTCTGAAGCAACATGAATCTGTAAAAAACTTTTAGGTGGGTATGAACTATGAGAAAGACAGATACACATTGTCGAAAATCACACCCTGACATTAATTTCATGACTTGTGAAGAACGTGTGGGTAAAAAAAGCAGACTTTCCAAAATCATTCAGACACATGTCATAAGGTTATATACTTGAGTGAGTGAGGTTGGGCACATAGTGCCCAACTATATGTAAGAAAAGTAAAACTAGGAAGATTTCCTATGATGTTTAATAAAGCAGAATATTTGCCAGTTAATGATACTAAAGACTAAATAAGTTAGTGCTGCCTATCAGAAATAGGAAAAAAAATAAGGGTTTGTGGAAATAGAGGCAAATTATTACTACATAAAGCCTTTGACAACCTGACCTAAACTGAGGATTGGAGCACGGGCACTTCAGAGGTCTTTTCCAGCCTAAGGTTTTCTAGGATTCTAATGGCCTGGAGCTTATAAACCCAAAATGTAAAGGTTAACAGGCCTATGTATGACTTGCTAAACACTTGGCTTTGCTAAAGGAAATCAGTATTTATGAGGCAGTTTCAAAGAGCCCAGTAAGACTTCTGTACAATAAACGTAAACAGAACTATTACATTACTGTGCAGCTACTGCAGCTTAATCATATAAAGCAGAACTAGGAGCTCTCCAAACAACCTGGCTGAAAACTCTCCAGCCAGGCTGCAGAGCACGCAATTGCTGTAGCTAGTAAAAGAAGCTTCTCTTTCTGACAGCCATCAGATTGTTACAAGATCCTCATTCAGTAGAGAGGAAGGTATCTTCCTCTCATCCTCACTTGGCAAGAATCCAGTCTTGGAGAACATCCTTGTTTTGTAAGGGATCCCAATACCACTTGGTATACTGGTGTCCCTGTTGCATACTCCTATTTCCAGTTTGTAATTAAAAGGCTAAATACAGAGAACTAAGCTCTGTACCATATTCATTTATCTGTACTAAATATGCAACTTCAAAAGAAGTCTAGGTTTCAGTGACTATGCTAGGGAATGGAACAAATGGGAGGGAAAAATGACCACATCAGAAATTTAGAAATACAGAGTTTTAATAAAATTATTTATATTTGATACTTTAAAAACTAACTAAATTTAGCCCAATAGCTTCTAGACATAAATTAATTGCACTTCTCATTGCCAGATTTTAAGATTAAACATATAATTAGCACCATGGCAGGTATCAACTCTAGGAAAATAAAGTAAATGGCTCTTGATTACTTTTCAAGAGCAGTTGGGTAACACAAGCTTGTAAGGTTACATATTCATTACAAAGTTACAATTCAAAGCCATAAAAGTCAACTACAAATTTTCTGTTTCAATAATTTCAATAATTTCTTTATCAAGCCAGAGCTTTGATTCTTCTCTCTAATCTTTGATAGCTATAGGACAGGATCCTGGATTATTCACAACAAAAAAGCAACTGATGAAAAGATTGTAGATTTTCCTCTCTTTCACTACGTGTCAGATCATGAGTTTACAGACATAAGAATAGAAGATTAAATAGCTACTAAAACTCCTCTGATTTATAGTAAGATAAAACAGAAAGTCTATAGAATAGATTTGGCTTATGAATCTTCTTTTGGACTCAGTTTCTGTACATGTACTGATTACAATTTTCCTATATCTAGTAAATTCACATTTCCACTTATGAACTTACTATGAAGAACACCATTATGCCCATCTGATGGATTATTATGCCCATAATAATTATGCCCATAATATGGAGAGCCATATTATTGTCATACAGCCATTCCAAGGATCAAGTCTGATGTTTCCTGCTAGCCATCCAAACCAACATCTACTTACTAGTTCTACTGCACACATCCACAATTTCCCATGGGTTGGACTCTGTGCGCAAACAGAGAATTCCATGGAGGCCTTTCTTCAAAGTCCTGATAAAGTTTTTCTGAAAGTTCCAATAAACCTTGTATGCTGTACCCCTTAAAACATCTTCATGCATAATTGATAGTTTTGAGCATCAAAAACCAGAAAGACTGGAAATTAACTGACCCAATATCAAATATTATATGAACACACAGTAATTAAAACAGTGTACAATCAAACAAGATATCAACACAATAAATGCTTTTTCCTATTGCAAAACAACTGTGTATTTTATAAGAGAAATGCAAGATTTCAGATCTAAAAATTCCAGGGACCTCTATAAATGAAAATTGAACAGTACTAACTTTAAAAAATACAGAAGTTTCTAAAGCCTTTGTTTTTATTTAAATTCTGGAACTCATGGTCAAAATCTGTGTACTGGAAAGTGTGCTAGATTTCTTATTTTTATTGCAAGTGTGCCCAGTTTATAAAATTCTTTCAATTACTAAAGCAAAAAACCAACAGATTTTTAACAGTGAAGGATGAAAGATAGAAATATCACTGTTTTATGCCTATCATATTCTGACTAGATTGAAATCCCTGCAACATGTTTTGCTAACATTTTCAGAGGTATTTTTATTAATAGATGAGTCACATTCATAGCATATTCCAACAACATAGCAACCAGGAACTCCCACACGCTTGTGTGCTTTTGCAAAACAGCTGAAAAGCAACAGTGTTGGCATTGAAACTTTGCAGTTTTAATAGTGCACTATGTATGCCATTGGAAAGGTTGTTTGGGTTTTTTTTAATCTTGAAATTGAAACACTTTATTTATAGAAAACATGTAACCAGTACTGGGGCAAAGTAGTTATTTTCCCCCTAGATTATCCATTCACGAAAGCATGTTCACAGCAGCATTTTGTTAACAGTTGTATATTGGCTGTGGGCTTGTATTATCCAGGAGAGTAATCATATTCAGTAAACAGGCAAAGCTGGTAACACTAGGGTAGCATCAATTTTACTGGTGAGGAAAAGATTTCAAAACATCAAACCACCACATTTAGCATTCAAATAAAGTATTTTTCTACAAGTTATTAAAAACCTATTTGCTTCAGCGTTGCTGGGGTTTTTTTAAACACTTGATTGTATTTGTAAAAGTTCCCACCTGTTTAGATATAGTACCAGAGTATGACTGCTTGTGTAACAAAAGGATATTCCAGGAATTCACACAGATCTTCCCTGGAGTAGAATTACTGAAGCAGTAACATGGAAGACAATGCAGTAAGAAATAGAAGTACCGACTTTTATTACATGATGCATCTACAAATTTATCTGAGTCTGGCTGTAAATACATTTCTTACTAGGTATGTGGGTAGGTAACTGCTAAGAATGAGTCTAACACTTTTTTTGCCCTTTGGTGATACAATACCACTGAAGGAATTAAAAGACACATGATGGTACACTAGTAGCTTAGGCAGTCATGACCAATGGCACCTGTGGCACAGGAAATTCAGGAAAAGGCAAAAAGCCTGTGCTCAGAAAAGCTAAAGTTCAAGCTTTCTCCCCCACTCTCTTCAAAAACCTGTGAATTCTGCATAAAAGTGCAGTTAAGCTTTCACTTAAAATGCAGTGTAGATGTAACTACAACAGAGGTAGTCACCAAAAAACCAGCTTACTCTTCTGCTAGATGTAACCAATGCTTGGTGTAATTAACAAGGAATGTAGTTATCTGCAGAGAGCTTTGGCAAAATATCCCACACTAAAGGCTCTCATGAACACCACAATATTCACCCATTATCACTTAACATACTGGCTGCAACTCTGGAGGTTACCAGAATTTTTGTAATCTCTTCAGCAAATACAGAATTTAAATTATCTAACATAAAAGATCTCAAGAGAACTTTACTAATTTGAATATAAGTAAATTGGCACATAGTAAGGAAAGAAGTTTAAACACTCACTGTAAAATTCTGATTGAAGTTCTGGTTATATCCTGGTGGATAAAATTCAGGTGCTTTAACAGACAAGTTTGATGTTGCTACAGGATCCACAGCTAACTGAGGTTCAGCCATTTCTGGTCCAGAATCAAGAACTGAAACTTTATCTTGTGATCCAGATGGAATTCCTGACTTTTGCAGATGTTCTGAAAAAATTTTGTAACAGCTTGTCTTAGAAATTACTAAATTAGTATGTATTCAAACGGAGTAAACACAGAATACATTTTTTTAAAAACTTTGAATATGGTTTTACTATAAATATACTTCCTTTAAATACATAGGTTTTATTATTTATTCTTAAGCATGGACAGGTTTCATTTGAGTACACTCTAGAGGTCTTTGTACATGATAGAAAGTAAACACTGTTCACATACAAATGACAAAAAAAAAAAAAGAGACAAGAAAACCCCCTCTAAACATGTTTTCTAAGAGTCAACCTAATGAACTAGCAAATCTGCTTATAGCACATTCGATTTGACATCCTGTGGTTTTTCACAGATTTTAGACACAAATGCAAGATACATTTGGAAGGTCTGTAGATGACAGACACCACTGATTTTTACCAACACTTATTTTCAACAAAATGTTCAAGGAAACTTAGCCACTGCTGTTCCCATAAACCAGTTATCAAAATATCCAATTAAAGTGTTTTCAAAACACTATTTTCCAAACCTCTCTTTGTAGATTAGCTCGTAAGTTTCTTGAAAACAGAACCTGAAAAAGCTGACCAACAAACATTGCTTTGGGTTCCTGTTGGGTTGGGTTCATTTTTCTGCAAACCTTTAGGCTGGAGTTCTTTAGTAGGGGGAAGGCTGAGACCATCTGCAGTCAGATTAGCAGATGGATAAAAAGCACACTCAGATGTGGGGGCACAAAAAGGGGGGAAAGGACAGAGAGTGTTGCGAGTAGCTGCAATACAACATCACATCTTTACCTGGTCCAGGTCCATAAATCAGTATCCTGGTTTTGGCTGGGACAGAGTTAATTTTCTTCTTGGTAGCTGATACAGCATTATGTTTTGGATTCAGTATGAAACTAGTGTTGCTAACAAGCTGATGTTGTGGCTATTGCTAAGTCATATTTCCTCTGAAACAAGAACTCTGTGTTTTCCATGCTCTGATGGTGAGCAGGTACACAAGAAGCAGTGAGGCAGCGTAGACCGGACATCTGACCCGAAATGGCCAAAGGGACAATCCATCCCATAGAATGTGAGGTTCAGTATAAAAACTGGGGGGAGTTGGCTGGCCAGGAGTTGTCAATTGTTTCTGAGGGACAGGCTGGGCATCGATCAGCAGGTGGTGAGCGCCTGCACTGTGCATCACATGATGCTCTTTGGCTTTCTTCCTCTTACCCCTCCCTAGCCACCCAGGTGTCCCCCGGCCCCCAGGGCTCACCACGCTGACCCGGCCGCAGCGCGATGCACGCATCGCACACCCGGGAAGAGGACCACGCTCCCGCGGGCAGTACCGGTGCCCCTGCGGCGCCGCGGGGAGCCGGGCAGGCGCCCCGGGAAAAGAAAGGGAGGGGAGAGCACCCCGTACCTGCCATCCCGGTGCCCAGCGGCGCCGTCTT
>VZTX01000583.1:85380-98773 GCA_013400915.1 Pardalotus punctatus
TGCGAGGGGCTCCGGGCGGAACGTATGCGGTGCTCCTTGTGGGGCGTGTGCGAGGCTCCGTGCGGGGCTGCGGGCGTGGTGTGGGCGCGGCATTTGGGCTGTGCCGGCACCGCCGCGTTCTCCCGATGAGCGCAGGGGCCAGACGCTGATGCGGAGAAGGCAGCGATGTCCCGCTGTCGGGGGGAAGGGGGGAAGGGAGGGAGGGAGGGAGCGTGGCAGGACGGACGCGCGGGAGGAAAGACACGGAAGCAGGCAGGTGGCCCAGGAAGCGGCCCCCGGGAGCGCTGCCGAGCGGGAAGCGGGGAGGTCGCGGCTGCGGGCTGTACCGCAAACTGGGGACGAGCCGCCTGCCCAAGGTCATTGGGTGGCCGCGGGCTATAAATAGCGGGAGGAGAAGGGGCCGCACCCGCGGGGGCCCGGCGGGGTTGCGGGAGAAAAGCACATTCCCGGCTCCCCTGCCTGCTGCCCGGCGTGTTCCGCTCCGAGTGCGTGCTCTGTTGAGTTTCCCGGGTGCCTGCAAGCTGTGTCCCGCCCGGGGTGACTCCTGCGGGAGCCCTGGCTAAGATTGGAGTAATGTATCTGGTGCCTTGGGACGCCGCGGGCTTCCCCGTGCCTCAGTTCCTGTTTTAAAACAAAGGTGTAAAAAGAAAATGGCCTTAAGTCGCAGGAATGCGACCCCCAGGTCGGCTCATCACGCCAGGTGCTTTGTTTAAGAGCTGTCTTAGTTTGGAAAAAAGTTGATTTTTTTTTCTAGCCAGAAGGATAAAGGTGCTGAGGAATGATTGTCTCGTGTCTACTGGCAGTCGACTGGCCTGAAACCTGCTGGGTTTACATACCTTCTGTCCCGTGTCATTAATAACTCTTGATTTGTTTTCACATTTGCCCCAGGGATTCCATACGTGGCAAGGAATTTGTTGTGAGGTCTGGGTGCAATGGCGAGCCTTCTGCGTGTTGCTGTCAGTGGGTGCTCAGCTCCTGTTTTTGGCAATGTGTTACCACCAAAGGCGTGCTCTGCAAAGATGCCGTGCTTGCGAATGTTTAGAACCCACCAGTTGCTTGGGTCTCAGGCAGCCCCAAAGCCAGGTAAATGGATAAAAGTTTTGTAAATAATATTTGATTTTGAAACATGAATATAAATTGTTTCCTCTTTTTTTTTTTCTTTCAGGTCTGCATTAGTACAGAAAAGACTTAGAAAGAACACTCTTAAATCATGTCAGCAGCATACTTGAGTCAGTTGCAGCACAGTTTTAGAATGGCTTTATAGGGCTTATGCAGAAGGTGATTGTGTTTAGTATGAATACTTTGGATCCAAATAGTTTTGATGTCTAGAGGGTCTGAACTCCTTTCAATACTTTCCTTGCTCGAAGGAAGTATTTAAAAAATGCTTTTCTTAGTTAAAGTCTGAGTTTCCCATGAGTTTTGATAGTGTAGTTCTTTGTATGCATGTGAGAGAAAATACAGACCTTACAAAGAGAGCATCTGCAAACATGAGTATATATAGACATTATTATCCCATCTAGAAAAAACTCTTAAATTTGTTTAGGAAGCTCTTACATTGTACCA
Organism: Pardalotus punctatus; assembly: GCA_013400915.1. Lineage (NCBI taxonomy): Eukaryota > Metazoa > Chordata > Aves > Passeriformes > Pardalotidae > Pardalotus > Pardalotus punctatus. Next base: position 86,944 of record VZTX01000583.1, read on the forward strand.
CTTTGAAAAACTATTGATCTGCATCTTCATGTGTAGTGTTTATTAGTATATTTGCATGAATTGCATTTTAGCAGATCATGGACAAGTTCAGGTATTTTTAGGAAAAAAAAGTGTGAAAAGGGGGCATCCTTGTTTCCAGTTTCTAATATCAGCCTGATATATGAAGATCAGAACTGACAATATTTTTTCTCTGTTCTATGCTATGCATAACCTGACAGTTGGAAGACTGAAGAATACATAATGCAAGTTTAATGCTATTTTTGTCCATTAATACTGCATGGGTTGTGTCTCCCTTGGAAATTAGAGATTCTGCTTCAGTGCAGATCTCAGTCTGCAAAAGATTAATGTGGAGATTTGGACTGATTGCCCACATGATGTTCCATTCTTCCAAATGCAGACAGTAGGTAACTGCATTAGATACTTGAGAGTATTAGGAAAGTAATGTTTTTGGAGATAAGCGTCCGGCTGTGAAAACATCGGAATCAAAAGTAGCATGTGATAGCTCTGCGAAACCTGAGTTGCATAGAATTTGTGGCAGTACTAACAATGAATGGTGCATTTTGTGGTCCTTTCAACAAGGTGACTGAAGATTTTGGAACTTCTGAAGAAATATGATGGGAGGAAGTTTCTTTACTCTGAGGGCTCCTGATAATCTGTATCACAGTTGTGTGGTGAAACCAGAATTTCTTTGATAGATTTATGATGCTCCTAGTATTTTCTGTATTAAAATATATGAACGAAAGAGACATCTGTCAGTCTTGATATGGCAGGTTGTCCCTTGGCTGGGAGTGTAAAGGAACATAGGAAGCTAAGTTTAAAGTTCTTTCTCAAATATCCCAGGTAAGTGATGTTGTTTGAGTTTGGAATCAATTTTATATTTGACTTTGACCACAAATTAAATCCTGAAATTGAAGAATCTCTTCAATTTTACTGAAATTGGTATGCTGCTCTGTGTATGTGAATTTTCTTGTTTCTAAGAATCACTTTTGAAAAATTTTTCCACAAGGATGGAGAATTCTGATTAGTGTCATGTGTTTAAACATTCAGTGCTGCCCCTTCAAATCTGTTGTGTGGAAGCCCTTATTTAAGGACTAGTAGTATTAATGAAGTGCAGTTATTTAATATGGAGAATTACAAGTCTGGTAGTCTTTTGGTTGATAATTAAACTGTCCTTATAGTATGCTTTGGTAACATGTGATTTGTCATTCAGTAGAGGACAAATCAAGGATAAAACAGAAATTGAATGACAAAGTAGAAGCAGTTTTATTGCTTATGTTTACTTTCTAAGTGCTCTTGAATCAAAATGTAACAGATACAAAATAACTGTGTTTTATTCTTTCAGGAATAATCCTTGAGTATAGTAACACTTGGTAAATTCACTGTATTACTAAGAATAGTAAATTTTCTGAAAAGACTAGTCTCACAGTGGTCCTTCCTAAGGCTGTAGTTACAACTTTCCTTGTCTCAGATTAGCTTTCATTCCATCCAGGCTGTTATGTACAAGAGTAACAGCTGCTTGAGGAGAAGAGTTATGGAGATAGGGAGTCATCTGAAAAGTAAACTTGGAGGATGGAAAAATTTTCTTACTGCTAGCTATTTTGCTGCTACTTGCTTATTGGAAACATAGAAACTTTCACACAGGAGTAAACAAGTATTCCTGTAACCTGTCTCAGATAGTCACTAGCACCAGGTGCTTCAGAAACAGATCCAAAACTTCCAGAAGCCCTGGGAAAGGTCCATATGGAGTGACTGACTCTGCACTTCCCAGTATACTTCCAGATTGGTTTGTCCTATAGCTCTGTGACTTTTACCCCTCTCTGTTTTGGGGTTTTTAATATCCTTTTAACTTTGATGCTTATTTCTTAAAATTTCCTGGTTTTTTTTCTAAACCTAAACCAGTTCAATTAATTTTCAATTAATTTTCAATTAATTCTCTACGTAATTCTCTATGTAAAAGTCTCTCTTACGTTATTTTTAAACAAGTATAAATAAGAAATAGTCTCCTTTAATTTCCTTTTTTTTTTTTTTTTTAAAATTCCTTTCTTATGTAATAGGAGGGATCAGGTGTTCGTTTAATCTTCTGTACCATTTTTTTTTCTTTTTGCCAACATCATATTGCTGTTCTTCGGAATATGTCCTCATCTTCAGAACAGGTGAGATGGTTTGTTTAAAGGTTATTGGAGTAACATGAAAAATAGGCAGGTTATGCATCCTGTTTTCAATCCCAGCACATGTGGCATATAGTCAAAACTTCTCCTTTATCTTTTCCCTAAATCAGTCTCTAATATTTGTTGATACTATTTTGTCACAGACTACTTCCCAAAATCAGGTTAAGGAGGTAAAAACCTGTATTTTTTGGCTATAGTTTTAACTTAGAATCTTCTCTAAGATTCTTGTAGATCGAAGTTACATGAAGAAAGTCACTGTTATGGTTTTGTTTACTTGTAGTTTGAATATGTGCTCATTACACAGTTAGGATTATGGTAAGGGAATGAGTGGCTTCTTACTAGTTTTTCTAAATTCTAAGTTATGTATATGCCACAGGGTTTCACTGGAATGTATATTCCATCCTAATACCTGTGAAATTTAGTGATTCCACTGTTGATAGTGGCAGAATCTTTTTGATGTTAATTTTTTTATATCAAAAAAGTATTGTGTATCTTCTACTCAATGAACAATATATTAAAAAACTTAATGACTCAGAAAGGTGCTCCAGGTATGTGTATTTCTGTCAGTATTTGGAAGATGTCCATGATGTCGTAAAGCAGTAAGTCACTAAAACATACTCAAGGAAGTTCTTAAAGGGATTATCTGACTTGAAGGATTAGAAAGGCAACTTGGAGGCTTCACACTCTCATGTAACTTTAAACCCTTGACAAGGATAGCAGATGAGCTTCCTCAAAATAAAACCTAAATCAAGGTCGTAAATTTATAATCCCAGATTTGAACTTTTCAAAACTGTTGACTTTGGTGAAATCGCTGAATTCAACAAACCAAATCTGTGTTGATTTCAAAGCTTCCTCCAAGAAGAGTATTCATCATATCTTGTTGTGTGTGTCAGCATGGATGGGCAGCTGGGACATCCACAAACTCATGGCTGGAATGCAAAGCGTAAATTTATTTCCATTAGTTCACTAATGGGCTATTGCTGAACCAGCAACTGGGCAGAGGAAAACAAGTGGAGATGCAGGCACCAGTAAATCATCACACGCCTGCTGTTCACACAGGCTTATCAAGAGTTATTTCCAGCTGCAAGGGAGCTTGGCAATCCTCCTAGCCAGTGTTCAGCTTTTTAACCCTTTCTTCCCAAGACCTGTACTGAAGTTTTAAGATAGGTCTTTGTTTTTGAGCTGTAGACATCTCAGTTTTGGTGCTGAATCACATGGAAGCTCAGAGCAGTCTACTTGAAAAATATCCTATACCTGCTCTGGCTAAAGGCTGGGAAACTGACATCTGTTTGCTTGTGTATTCATTTGCTTCTGTATTTATGGATTACTGGAGATCTGGTAGTGGGATGGGGAGGAAAGAAGGTGAGGCAAATGAGACTTGTTGAATATTTATCTTGGATTTGATTTTCCAAAGCTTTGGAGGAGAGCTTTGATCGGAGCTTTCTCTGATCATTCTGTGTACCAAAAAATGTGCAAATACTTTGTATCTGAAAAAGTTGTACTAATTTTTATTGCATGGAAGATGTAACAATAAGAAAGAAGTGAGGAGTGAGGAAACACATCTGACATCTAGTGAGTGTATGTTCCTGTCCTGTTCCTCCTAGCCATTTAGACTTCTATTCTGGTACTCTGCACAAAAGCAAACAAGCAAAAGGAAAGCAGAAGCATCCATTGTCAATTGAACCTTAGGAGCTAAAAAATTAATTGATTTGCCTGAGAAAAATAAAAGCTTTAGTTATATGCCTGTGTGTCTTTAAATTTGCAGTTATCTATTTCCTTTATGCTATAATTTATTCCTCCCCCCTTTCCTGCTAATTTTTCTGCCTTTCCCCTACCACTTTCCCCCCCTTTTTCTACTAGTTTTTCCCTTACCCTATTTTCCCCCCATTTACCCCCTCCTTTTCTCCCCTTCAGCATTCTTGGTTTACAAAAGCTTCCAAAATGAGAAAGGGAAGGCAGGAGTCTAGTTCTTAGTTTTTCTCAATGCTTTTTGAAAAGCTTTTTGCTTTCTATCCTGTTCTAGAGCTACTTCCTCTCTGAAATTCTGATTGGTTTCTGTTACCCTAACAAATTTCAATCTTCTAGGTTTCATTCCTGCTTCTAAAAGACAAGAGAGCTCATTTCCACCGAGTTGATTTAGTGAAAATCAGAAGCAGGACTTTATTGTGTAGTGATTAGAAGAGGCGAGGAGAAAGGTCTCTTCAAATGACAAGGGTAATTTGAGTGACAGCAACAGTTACCACAGCTGGTAACAAGTGGTTAGTGCTGCTGTGGTAGGTATGGCCTGAGTTGCACGGTGATATTTAGATTTGATGTATGCTGGTGAAACAAATCGTTGCCAAGCTCTGTTACCTTTGCAGATCTGTTGTTTTAGATGTGCATTCTTGCTCCTGTTGTGACTTTATGTTCTTTTAATGTGTGTTTTTCTGAATTTGAGTGTTGTCTTGTGACAAAAACATTTTGAATGTTCTCCAACATATAAAACATCAGAACACTTCTATGTTCAAATTATTTGTTACTATTTTGTAAGTCAAATTTAAAAGACAAAACTTAAAAAAAAAAAAGAGTAATTAGGATCATAGAATCATTAAGGTTGGAGAAGAACTCTTAAGATCAAGTCAAACCTTTGACCAAACACCACCTTGTCAACTAAACCATAGCACTAAGTACCACATCCAGTCGTATCTTGAATACTTCTGGGGATGGTGACTTGACTAATTCCCTTGAGCAGCTCGTTGCAGTGCTTAACCACCCATTCAGTGTGGAAGTTCTTCCTGGTGTTCAGCCTGAACCTCCTGTGGCTCAGTAGAACCTTTCCTGCTGCAGCAATTAGAAGTAATTAACTTCTTTGTCTGGTGATCTTTCATTGTCTTGTTGGATGTGTTCAATTTTTTTTTTTTTAATGAGTTAGTAGACTGAGAAGTATAAGGAGGTATTTAAGTACCAGTTCTAGTAACTCTATAGTGTTTTTTCAGAAAATAATAAGTTGACAATATCTTCAAAGTTTCTAAGTGAAAACATGTTTAGATTGTCAGCTTTAAACACATTGTAGTCCCAAGTTCAATTTCATAGGTAATTAATTTTGATATTTCAAATCTAGTGCCTCAAAGTTCTTATATTGTAGTATGTTTTTAGGGGTTTTTTTGCTTGTCTTTATCTTAAAGTCCAAAGGAGGCCTTCCTGAAATATGCCTTCTTTGCCTGGCACAATTTTTGGTAGAACAATACGTAGTATTGGTGGACAGTTTAAAAGCAGATTTGTAATTTAAAACAAGCTTGTAATCCACTTCCTCCCCTTTTTTAGGTTTAGAGGTGTTTTGGTGGGTTTTGTTGTTTTTGTTGCTTGATCATTAATACGAGTGCCTGCTTAGACTGCTCAAGTTATAGTTCATTAATACATATGTGGTGTAAGTGTCTTGCATAGTAATGTCACAATCCAGGTTTAAATTCTGGATAGATGTGAGTGAAAGCTCATACAGGATTCAGCATATGTGTTGGGCTGCATGCTGTCAGTGTAATTGAAACAATGTGGTAATTCGATGTATGATTATTCTGCTTGAGCCTGTGTATTCATAAATAATGTATTTAAACACTTGTTTGGATCAGAGAAGTTTAGCTCCTGGATATTAGACTGAAAGCCCCCAAATTGTACTCAAACAAAGTTAGATGTTTGTAATTTTAAATCTTGAACTAAAGCTGATAAATTTCAGCTTCAACAGTTTCCTGGTGTTGCTTAGTGGAGCTTTGAACAAGTTAAGTCAAGGAAATAACATTGAAGAGAAGTATTTTTGAAGAAGCTAGTAGATGGATATTCCATCATTCTTCAACTGCTTCTGAATTCGTATTTTTCATTTCTGTGGCAGCTTTTAGAGTAGCTTATTGATATAGTTGTGCCTTTCAATGTACTTTGTGGTACGTATGTTGCATTCAGTAATGGTGGTTTTATATAATTTGATATATATTACAAACTGTAATTATATTACAGCTGTAATTTTGTATACATTACAAACATATTCAGTTAAAATGTAGTTCCACTGTTCAAGCTCATTTATTTCTTACTTCACACTAATGTGGAAGTGACTGGAGAGTAATTTAAATTCTGACCTGAGGTAGAATGTGTTATCACCAGAACACCAGGTATTGTGTAAATCAGAATTCCAGTTACACAATCAGAACTGTGTAAATGCCGATGGGTATGAACTGCACCAAACACTTGTTACTGCTTGTGTGGCTGATTGTGCTGACCTGCTGATTGCTGAGACAACAACGATCTCTAGGAAGATGGTGTAATTTAAGGAAAAGTAAAAGATGTTTATAGAAAATAGCATTCTGCTTCCTCTTCTCTTGGGAGGGAGAATTGCTAACTGTGACATAATGTCTGCATGTGTCTGTACAACATTGAAGAAGGGCCCTAATACCAATTAATTAGCATTTAGTACAACTAATGCTGTCTTATCTGCCACTCTTACAGGAATTCCTTATAAACAGCTGACTGTAGGTGTCCCCAGGGAGATATTTGAGAATGAGAAGAGAGTGGCTCTGTCACCGGCTGGAGTTCAAGCATTGGTTAAACAAGGTTTCAACGTTGTGGTGGAATCTGGTGCTGGAGAAGCTTCCAAATTTTCTGATGACCATTACAGAGAAGTTGGAGCAAAGATCCAGGGGACCAAGGAAGTCCTGGCTTCTGATTTGATTGTGAAAGTAATTGCTTTATTAGCATATTTCCTACTACATTGTTTTTTTGAGAAATATGTAGGTAATTTTTCTCTGATAATCTGTGGGAAGTTCAGTAAATAAGGTCCTTTAAATTAGTATTTTCTGTTTTGGGTTCTGATTCAAGTTTTGTATTTTCTTGTAGTAGCTCAGGTGTGCACCTACATTAAAAAGACTATTAAACGACACCATTGAAAAAATTGTAGATAATATCTTAGCAAATTTTTAACTACCTTGGAGGAGCTGTGCTTTCTAGAGTGAAGTAGACTACTTCTGGAAGCTAATCAGATGAAATCTATGTTCTAAGAAATCTTTTATCCAAAATTGGTAACATATAACTCTAAATACTCTTTAGATGTAGTGGCTTGGAATTTTAAAAATATGAGTCTGTAATTTTTCTGAATACCACAGCAACTGTATGTTTCAAAATTTAGGAAAACTGCTAAAAGTGAACTTACTTGAGAAGTCTTAGGTGGTGCAGGGTCCTGAAGGAAAAAAAAGAAACAGACCTTTAACTTGAGGTTGAGGCTTCCTTCAGTTGCTCTGTTTGAAATCATCCCATCAGCATTGAACATAGAATTTCTGTGAGCTACTTTGTGAACAACTCTTTAAAGTAGGTTTTTCTTTGAAGAAAAGTGAGAAACTCAGAAGTGAATATAGATGAAGATCAGTATCTGCTGGACATCTGGCATGAAATTCCCTGTATGTGGTCACGTATTGCAACCTAGTTAAGAGATTCTTAGCCTGTAGAGCTTACTTGTCTGTTGAGTAATCATTTTGTGTAAAACTGGTGGCTTTGAGGGTACCTGTCTTGTCATGAAAGAAAGTGACTGCTGCTTAGAAGTCATCAGATCTTCTAAAGGTGTGTGTTGACAATTATTGCCCTGTTACCAATCCACCTAGAGCCAATTTCATGATGTGGACTGCAGTTAAGAAATGCAGTTACTCAGTTCAGTTGTGTAAATGGTGTTTGATATATTTTCTTCCTTCTGTACATTTTGGGTGAGAATGGACAGACTGCAAGCTGGGAGAAAGGAAGTGGAATGTGTTCTGATTTCCTTCCTCTGATTAACTTGGAAACTTCTGTCTTTTTTCAGGTGAGGGCTCCAATATTTAACTCGGCTCTAGGTGTACATGAGGCAGATCTTTTCAAGACAGCAGCAACCCTGATTAGTTTTATCTACCCAGCACAAAATCCAGACCTCCTGAAAAAGCTTTCAGAAAAGAAAACTACTGTCTTGGCTATGGATCAAGTTCCACGGGTCACCATTGCTCAGGGATATGATGCACTTAGCTCCATGGCCAACATTGCTGGGTATGACTTTTTTTTTTCCCCAACTTCACTAAAGATAGCTGGTTTAAAATCATGTGCTTTGATTTTAGGTATCTCTAAAGCAATTCTACATCTCTATTTTTGTGCAGCTGTTTCAAGCAGGATGGTGCTGTTGAAGGTGCCAGACTACCAAAGTTTCTTATGATAAGCTTTACAGCAGGTCAGAGCAAGGCTTATAAAATAAACAAAACTGAAGCCAATTATTCTAATTCATTGACTGTTTTGTCTAGTGCCTTTTTGCTCTGAACTAAGTAGTCTTGAACGCAGATTGTCATGGGGATCTGATGTCGTTAGGAGCTGCCTAACCCAAAGAACACTCAGTGTGAATGCAATTGCCATGGCAGTTACAAACAAAATATCAAATACTGTCAGACCATCTTCATGCTTTGGAACTAGTGTTTTGGGTATTTCAGTGAATTAAAATATTATTGTCAAGCTGGCTTTTTTTTTTTTTTTAGGTTTTTTTGACTTTTTACTTAGATTGTGTCTGTGAGGAATAATAAACCTCTGAGAATGCTGCCAGATTTTGTGCACACAAGCAGTATACACCTGTGTATGTTAGCTTATTTCCCATGTTTTCATTTAGTGTAATTTTACTAAAATACAGAAATTAATAATGTATTTAAGGGTATAAAATGTACAAGGTGTATTCCAAATTTGAAATAGTTTTATGGCATACAGACCTGTATATCCCTCTGTTAGAGACAAGAAAAATAGTGTAATGGGACTGTTGAACCATAACACTTAGTAGAAATGCAAGAAAATGTACATTGTTTTTAACAAAAGACAAAATTACATATTAATCTTTACTTTCAGATGGCTCTACTGGTGTTAACTTGGTGTTCAGCTACCCATTGTGGAATGGGGCAAAAGAAATAGGAAGGTTATTTACCCTAAGCCATACAGCTCTGCTAAGTTTAGGGGCAGAATACCGTTTTTGAATCTGCGCTTGCTGGCCTGAGTGAGCTAACTACAGAATTATTCTGGGTATTGCAGTTCCTTTTTGTGCTCCCTTCCATAACAAGCCTCAGGTTACAGCCTTGGAAGGGAGTTTTGAGGACCACAGAGTTAACTTTTGGGAAGTTGGACATTTATTTTCAAGGTAAAATTTTATTTGTGAGAGTGAATAGCTGTAACCATCCAGTATACCGCTGTCCAAAAATTATGTCTGAAAATGCATTCCATTATTTAAAAGAAAAAATAAAAGTCAAGAAATATGAACAAAGAAACAAAGACAGACTATTAAGCTTGTGCTCAGTAGTAAAACACTAAGCTTGCTTTATCCTACACATGCTCTGGTCAAATGTTCATCCTTTGATGTATGAATGGAATTTTACTGAATCTGAGAAAATACTGATACATGTTCATTCTTGATTGACAGTTACAAAGCTGTGGTCCTAGCAGCAAATCACTTCGGTCGATTTTTCACGGGTCAGATCACAGCTGCTGGTAAAGTTCCTCCAGCAAAGGTATGTGTAATTAAACACATATCATGGCAAAAGAATATGCGAGTTTCTGAGCACAGGTAACTGTTGTTTAAACTATTAGAAGACCTTTTTCCTGCCTTTGGGCTTTTTCTAGAGACTTCAGAAGTCACTATAATTATTCTCATGCCACTTTTTGTTCACATCTCTAGTGGTTTTGTTGTGGGAATAATAGAACAATTTGAATATTATTTAAGTTTACTTAGTTTTAAACATCAGACTAGCTAAATGTGGATGGATTATATATTTTTTTTTTTATAAAATGGGGGAAGGTAAGGAAATTAAGAAAATTCAGAGATACTGGTGTTTCTGTGCATTGAGGAATGCAATGGAAAGGTTTACTTGGTTGGAATTTCAGGTGGATTGGGTTTAAGAGAAATGAAAGTAGTATTAGGGAAGGAAAAAAGGAAGATAAATCAAGGAGAAAAGCCCGTGTTTACTTACATAGACTATTAGCTACAGAAGAGTTGGCTCTTAGATATGTGTAATTAGGAGTTACAGCTTTTAAACTGTTAAATGTATGGACCAATTCTGGCAAAGTAATTTTGGTTTCTGTGTCCTAAGGTATCTTATTTAAATAGGTGGTTAAAGAGATTTATCATTCTAGGTCTTGATCATTGGAGGAGGGGTTGCTGGCCTGGCTTCTGCAGGAGCAGCAAAAGCAATGGGTGCAGTGGTTCGTGGATTTGATACTAGGTAGGTGTGTGAAAATCATCATATTAATCTGAAATTACTTTAAGATTGTTTGTGGCTGTATTACAGTGAAATAATTTGTACTGCACTGAGTCATAATTCACTTCCTACCGTTTTCATTCTGTCATTAGTCCCTTATTTTTTATTTCATTTCAAAGTCTAAAAACTTTTCGTTTTTTTTTTTTTTTTTTAATTCCCTCCTTAAACACCTACATATTTTGTATTGATGCAAGAACATTTCTGTCTAATTCTCTGCATGTTGTGAATGTTCACCTAACACTGAAATTTAGTCTGATTGTTTACCGTGTGTCATATGATGCAAAATAAATTGCAGAGTGTTAAAAAGCCTCAACTCCAAACACCTACCCCCAGGCAATTCTGCCAGTAAAAGTAAGACTTCCTACTACTTCCTATTTCACTGTTTAAAGACAGGGCCACAGGTTCTGTGGTTATCTCCCTTTTTTGGCAGCGGACTTTGGGCTTTAGATTTACCCAGTCTCGACAAGAGAAATGGATGAGGAGAGTTAGTCAGCAGTGAAACCCTCGACTTTGATGCTTTTCTTGGAGCAACTCTGCTGACTATACAGGAAACCATAGGCTGACTTCATTCCTTGAATCCAAGTCTGTCTGGAAACTAAATTTAGTAATGCAATTATTTTTTCACTGAACAGAGAAAGCTGAGGACTTTGCTTATGGTCTCCTTAATCATAAATAAGATTTACGTCTCTTGTCTGACGACTGCTACTAAACCACTGGTAAAGTCATGATGCATTTTTAAAGTCGTGGTTTTTCTCTCCCCTACAATTTTCTTTTTCTAGAGCTGCAGCCCTGGAACAGTTCAAGTCTCTTGGTGCTGAGCCTTTGGAAGTAGATTTAAAGGAATCTGGAGAGGGACAAGGTGGTTATGCTAAAGAAATGTCCAAAGAATTTATTGAAGCTGAGATGAAACTCTTTGCCAAACAGTGCCAAGATGTTGATATTATCATCACTACAGCACTTATTCCAGGTAAGTTTTATGTGAAAAATGCTAATTTTCATTTATCTAAGTAAGTTGGCATATTTTGGAGTTGAATCTGCATGAAAACAGAGGGGTTAATGAATTTTGTCTTTGTGAGCTTGTACCTTTACCCTTCTGTGATAAAGGCCTGGTTTTAAAGTGAGTGCCTTTTTTTACAACTTTTGTTTTCATAGATTATCAGTCTTTGACTCAATACCATCATGTTTTTCTTCCTAAGCAAGGAGTAGGTAGTAATAAAGTAAGAATATGTAATTTTCTTGCATATTTATTGCATCACTGCTACTTCTGCTATACAACTTGCTCGCTGAAACAAGTTTGATTGAAGGGATACTGTCTTTTGTAACTGAAACATAGTAAGGTAGAGCTTAGATTTTAGTGCTTTATGTTGCACAATGTCTGTATTTTAATAACTTAGGATGTGG
>VZTX01000587.1:0-12690 GCA_013400915.1 Pardalotus punctatus
GGCGGTCAAGCAGGCAGCGACAAGACGGTGAATTTTCACTGAAATAAAGTTAAAATTGAAACCACAGACTGCATTCTTTAGTGTACCTAAAGAAATTCAAAGATTTAGGAATGTTGGGCATAAAAACGGTTGTATCCCTCAGACAGCTAACTTAACATCCAGCACCCCATCAGGCAGCAGAGCAACAGATGCAGATGTTCCAAAACTCGAATAAAACATAAAACTTTGCATGCAATATAATCTTTTTCAACTCTGGCTTTGCTCATAAATTTATGCAGGTATACATAGGCATATATGTTTATTAATATGCGCCTAATGTAACACATCATATCACACCTGTCTACCCTAGGTGACTTGTTACCCCTGTTTTGCAGTCCCTGAGCTTCAGGTCACTAAAGATCCTGAGAAACTTTCTTGTGCTTCCTTAAGATTCCCATTGCACCTCATGCTTACTGCAGGAGAAGACACTTAAAATAGCGCTGTTTGAATTAGAAACATGGAAAAACTAAGCCATTCATCAACTGTAATTATTCCTTTGAAGTGGGCATAAAGTTAGGAAGCTTATACATGGAAGTGTTAGTGAATGGCTACAGGGAAGTGAAAACACCTAACATTGATTCATAGTAACACTAATACTAGTAACAACTTGTCAGGCTAAATAAACCAGAGAGGACACCTTCCACTAGACCAGGGTGATAAAAATCCCATCCAACTGGCCTTAAACATTTCCAGGGATGGCCCACTACTTCTCTGGGCAACTTGTTCCAGTGCTTCACCACTCTGTCAGTAAATTTTCAGTTACTGCTAAGCAGGCTTACACAGAGTCAAGGCACTTCCTACTCCTCCACCTACCCCGCCAGTCACTGGGAGTACACAAGGAATTGGGAGGGGATGCAGCTGGGACAGCTGAACCCAACTGAGCAAAGGGATATCCTGACCTTACCATAAGGCTCATGCTCAGCATACAAAGCTGCAGAGAAGTAAACAGTGTGCTGTATGTGTTCATGGTTTTTGTCTTTGCAAGTCACTCTTACTTGTGATGGGGCCCTGCTTTCCTGGTGATGGCTGAACACCTGCCTGACCACAGGAAGCCGTGAACAAATTCCTTGTTTTGCTTTGCTTGTGTGTGCAACTTTTGCTTTACCTATTGTCTTTATCTCAGCCTACAAGTTTTGTCAGTTTCACCTTTCCAAGTTCAGCTGTGGGGAGCGAGTGAGTGAGCAGCTGTGGCAGGACTCACACATTAATCCACAGCATCTGTGAGATGATAAGCAGAAAGCTCTCCATTTAACAGGAGCTGTGAATGAGAGATACTTGTCATCGTTACCTTGTGTCACAGCCTGCCTGACAGAACAGAGATTTCAAACCCTCAATTACTGAAAACTAAACAAAATTCTATTTGAAAGGAAGTTTTTCCAAAGAAAATTGGTTCCAGAGAAAATAGCAGCAGCCAGTATCTATCAATCTTTCCTCCTGGGAGTACACAGACCACCTGGATAGTGTCACCTTATTGGTGGACCAGGTTCTGGGTTCATCTGTTCAATAAGTATGATCATAACATTGATGGAACTCCACCAAAGCAAACTCTTCTCGTAAAAACATATCAGACCAGTTTTTGTGGATCAGCAAGGGCTCACTAGTTTTGTTCTTGAATCCAAAATCTGCAGTCTTAAATTCACTTGCTTTCACCATACTGATTTTCTTTTCTGTTCAAGTGGTAACGTAGTAGGAAGTGAGTCAATGCATAACTTGAGTCTTTTATTGCTGTATACATCTATACTGTCATATACCACTGAGACACCTTCAGGACATGGCAGCTTCTTCCCTGAACACTGCTATTGATCCATTAAGTAATACAAGAATTCTTTCCTGAGGCAGTAAGTTTTTGTGGTTTTTTGTGGTTTTCTGTTGGGTTTTTTGGTTGTTTTTTTTTTTTATTTTTAAAAATTTTGCTTTGTTTTTTGTGGTTTTTGTTTGGTTGGTTTTGTTTGGGTTGTTTGTTTGTTTCAGTGGGTTGTTTGTTTTTTTGTTTTGATTTTGGTTTTTGGTTTTTTTTTTACATTGCATTTCTGGTCACCGTTTTTCCTCTTTGGCACAGTTCATCTCCTATTCTGTCATTTCTCTCCTGCAGCTATTTTCCACTATGAAACACTGTGTTCCATATGCTGCCCCCCCCGCCCTGCATCTTGCTCTTTCTTTTCTACATTTAATTTGTTTCCTAATTCACACTTACGACGTCTTCTGACTCACGATTATTCTGTGCAAGTCTCTACGAAATGTGCAAAATTTCACTTTCTAAATTCATGCACTGTTTCCCATTTCTTCAGCTTTCTCCCCTCTGCTGTCTACAAAAGGGCTGAGTGGGTTTTATTCTAAACTGAGTGAGTGCCAGATTAAGCCACTTATCTCCAGGGATTCCATCATTTCTTTAAATGAGGGGGAAAAAAACCATTTAGAACAGAGTTCACTTGTGCTTCTTTTAAGAAAAGGCTCCAGGCAAACAGGCCTGCTATGTTTCAGAAGTTCTCCCCAAGGATAATCAGAATTTGGAAGGAGGCTAGAGCCTCAAGCCGAAAGATGTCTGTATCCCTACTTTCCCCTAGTCATTTCCCTGACCTGTCCTTCCTTCCTTCCCCTGGTTTTTCTTTCTCTGACTGATAATTTCAGCTGTGCTCCTTATCCTTTTTTTTTTTATTTTTAATTACATCATAAAGGCCAAATCCCACATTAATATTCTCTGTGTTCTTTTGCCTGACTGTTTAAGGCAATGTTACTCATACTTCAAAGGGATGAAGACAGAGATGAAGCTTTATGGTCCTGATGGCTTACACAGGTCTGTCCTAGAAAGCCAACACTTCATTTTCTGAGTCACTGTCTCATGGAGGGAGCCTGCTTTACATACCAGGCCCCAGGGAGCATCATGGGAATTATTCTGTGGATTATTTTCCTACCATTGCTGGAGGCTGCTTTGCTTGCTGCCTACTGAAATACATAATAGAGGCAAGAAGATAAGGTTTTGACATGGCTGATTTGAATTTTCTTTTAACTGATTCTATTTTAGCAGCAAGTTTTGACTTGGCTAAACAGATAATACCAAGAAGTGAAATAAAAGAATAAATTTAATTCCTTTGAACAGTGTGGCTTGACAATCTTAGAGTTCAATAGTTTTTCTGACAGACAGGATACTGCATGAGAGACACTGCACTTTTTTTTTCTGCAGCAGCCCACCACAGAGGTCACAGCTGGTCAACACAAACACAACAGCAACCTCATTCTCCAGAGTCAGTATTTACTCCCAAGGCAGTTCATAGGTCACTAGCACAGTATTAGGGCAGGTACATGGGTCTATTGGTATGTCCCTCAAAGCATTTAAAAATCATTCTGAAACAGCGCTGTGTTGCAATCAAATTACTTGTTCATAATAGATGACACTGGCTTGAAATGACAGTTCTTATGTCTTTACAATCCAAAAACGATGCACTATAGGGGTAACACATTACAGTGCATTCTCACACCTAACACAATTCTGGATTCAAGACCAAAACCTTCATCCTTTGAAGGCAACAAAGACCTTGCTAACATTGCTAATGTATGCATGTGTTGGCACATGAAGTCGATTTTTTGTAATAATAATAGTGTTCACTACTTTTAAAAATAAAAGAAGAAAAAAAGGCAGTTTTGCCTTTTGATTCCTGTTTTGCTTAAATGACCAAGACACTGGATTTTCCAAAGTGGGGGAGAAAAAAAAAGGAGAGTGCAAGTGTACTTGTAGACTCAGTTGTGTGTTTTTCCTTAAAAATAGCAATTGCTACAGGATCAACCAGAACAAATATATCAAAAAGTCTGCAGCAGTCTGCACTCTTAAATGTACTATTATGTAGTTTAAGTCTTGAGAGAGGTTCTGCCTTACTTTCGCAAATCTACATTTAATAGGATTACTTCAAATGCAAGAAAACAACAATGCATTTAAAATAACAAAGATAGCAAGTGTAGGCTGTAGTTCCTTTCAGGTTTTCAATTTTGACAGAGCTCAGCCCAGTCAATTCTATTCCTTGGACTGAACGGACAAACTAGAGAATCAAGGACTGCTGAGAGAATTCACTGTGCATGCAGCAAGTGACCACTTCTGAAATGTGTGAACGTTTCTAGGAAAAAGAAGTGTAAGAACGAAGCACATAATTTTTAAAGAGACTTCAGTACTTTTGCAAAGTAATTTTTTGGGAGGAGAGTTTGTATTCTGTAGCAGTTGACCATTTGTCAGGCAAAGACTACAAAACTGTTAACCATAGCAGTGCAAACAGGAATGGCAGCTATTTTATCTTCACAGTGCCATTCTCTGGTGCCTCCCCTAAGCATAGCAGCTAATTGTCCCACCCTGCCTGCATGGTAGCTGTATTTTGCAATGGGAACAGGGTGCCAGAGGGGTTGCATGACTGGATGAAAGGGACAATGAATGAGAAGTAGAACTGCTCATCTCCTGATGCTTGCTCTGTGGGCTTCATCTGTGCCAGGCAATACAGGGACACCCCTCGTTTCCAGAAATAAATAAATATGGCTGCACAGCAAACACAATCTGAGCTGTCATTTATTCCCACTAGTGGCACTAATAGGAAACTGAGGGTCACTTCAAACACTTATACTGATAATTTGGTAAGCATCTGATAAATCTCCAAACTTACCAGAATTCAAGAAACCTATTTTCAACAAGCATGAAGGTCTGTTTAATCCAGCTTCCTTGAGTCTGATAAAGTCTAGGAGCACTCACAGAGCTGCTTGCAGGTGGGCTGCAATTAAGAAGACACCGCTCATCCCCTTCTAATGTAGTATTTGGCGCCTCACTGGTCAATGCTCAGGATAGGTCCAAAAATCAGTCAGGTTTACCTAATGCAGTGGTAAATAAATTGGTCCATTTTCAAAGATGAGGACTAGGATGTGGGCACAAGGTGCCAGGCAGGTGATAGGACTCCAGCTGACCCCTTCCTTCACTGTAGTCCATCAGGTTATTAATCAGCTCCGGGTAGTTCCCCAGTCAATCTTCTTCTGCCCCATAGCTTTTGCCTTTCTGACATGTGAGATGGACTGAGACTAATTGTGCATTTGATCTTTACACATAATAGCATGGACACAATTTAGAAAGCAATTTAAATAGCTCCTCTTGCTTTCCTTTACGAGCAATACTGCTCATATCAACAAAGCCAGGATTTTAATACATGGAGACGGATAAAAATATCATGAGACACAAAATTGACTCCATTTCAGTTTTTGGAGGGACAGATAGGGAATGGAAAGTAAAATATTTGTAACTATGCAAAGAACTTATCTGAACCAATCAAGTGTTTCCACACACTCAGGGAATAGAAAACACCACAATCTGGAGCTGAAAGGAAATATTTTCAGTGGTGGGTTGCAATTCTTTATTTCTGATTCATAGGTATATATATCCATACAATGATATTAGATATCCTTGTATTGCTTAATCTATAATTTAAGTCAGCACAGGTATTTTAACAAAAAAAAATTGCAACTATTAATTGGTATTTGATCTGAGCACTCTGATACACAGTAGAAAAAATCCATATATAAAAGCCGATATCTGTGCAATTATACGCACTATATTTCTCTTTCAACAAACTACTGATTTAGTAATACTGATAAGTTATTGTTAGTATAATATAGAATTGCCATATCATAACATTAAAAAACCTTTCAAAATATATTAATAAGCAAAGATAACCACACTTTGATCTTGCAATCATTTTTTAACCCATTTTTTAACCCATCAATGACCCATTTTGTTTTAACGTGACATTTGGCTTAAACAAATTCCTTGCATCTCAGGCTGCCACCATTATTCTGCCCACACTAATCATATTAATTAATGTATAACTTTGCTGTTTAGTAATTTCACACAAAGAAAATAGAATTAAATTCAACTCTGAGCTGACATCCACCACTAAAATCACAAATCTCCTATACCCCACTTAGGTCTCCAACAGTGAATGATGATTTGTGCTGAACCTCTGCTTTGTGGTGAGCCCTTCTAGTGGAAACTTTTCTCATCTGTTGCATAACACAGGTCATGTGGCTTGTCCCATGAGGCTTAAACTACAGGTCTACAAAAGATGCAACTTCATGCTACTAAATGCTTTTAATAGTTTAGATCTTAATGAAGCTGAATTAGCATCTGGAAGTCAATACAAACATTAATCTGTACATAAAACATTATCCCCAATATACTAAGTGACAGCACTTTTATAAGGCAGACACAAGCCAGGATTCAAATATCTGAGAAAAGGTGGAAACTACCAGATCCTAGTTTAGGACAAGGTTACAGAGCAGCAACAATGGTCAGCAGGACTAGGCCCTTCCTGTGTGAAAATCTACAGGAACTGACAGAAAGATGTGATACAGCAGACTAGCAAGTCTGACAGATACCAGCACAAGGCAAGGACTGCAGAGGGGCACATATTTCAGTCTTCATGCTGGCCACTAAGAAAGCACTCTTTTGCCTTTCTGACAATTTTGGCAGTCTTCATTACCAGTAGCTGAACAACTATGCACACAGACACTTGCTCCGTTGCTTGCAGACTAGCTTGCAAATACAAGACAGAAACTGACAGAGTTGGAAGTGTGCAAACACAGAAACTTTTAAATGAAGAAAAACATAAAACTTTTAAATGAAGGACAGAACAGAACTTTCACTTTCAGTTTAGATTCTGCTGAAAAAATGAAGGCTCATGCTCTACTGCCTCTGCTTGAACTTTATGCCCCAAGAAATATTTTGATCTTTTTCCCCTTCCATTAATAATGCTGAACTGAAAGCAGGACTAGAGTTAGACCATACTTAAAAGCTGCAATTTATCTTGAATTGGTATGTCTAAGGATTTCTTTACAACATAAAGAATCCACAGATGTAATTCTAGAGCATATATTAATTTTGTGAAAAAAAGAATACTATTTCAGAGAGTATGTAATAATGACTTCCATTAATATGACTTCCATTAGGACTTCCCAAAAGGCAGGTGGGTCAGCGGGTTTGGAAAGTGCCTGTATGTTCATTAGGGCAAGAGAAGACATTTGTCATAACCTTTGACTAGACAGGTTGCTCCAACATGGCCTGTCAAATTCAAGAAAGTCCTGCATAACATCTAGAATTATTTTTAAACAACAAAGTTGCTGCTGCTCTGTGACACCAAGCAAACTAACACTGTAACAATAACTATCGCATTCAGCTATGCATAAGCATTAATATGCTGAAGACAAAAATGAAAAATCCCCATCCTCATTGACCTATTCATGAGGCACACTGTTGGTAAAATCATGTACTTTTAAACAAAAATTGCACACACACATAGAAACCAATGCTAGATGATATAGCTTTCCTAATGAAAACTATTTCTGAAAACAACAAAAATAACCAGGCCCAAAAATTCTGCTGTCTCCATGGCAATAGGACGGGCCCTTTTGGTCTTCTTGAATTGTTGAATGACAGGGAAAACTTAAACACAGTTGACCAAACCACTTATTGTAGAGCATGGTTGCGATTGTCTAGGTGACGAAAATCCATGTGAACCCTCTTCTTCAAATGCCTGGCAATGATGCTTTTTATTTCAGGGTCATGTCGATGCTATTTATTAAAGACAAAATGACAAAGAACAACAACAACAACAAATTAATCAGTGCTCTGTAAACACATAGGTAGTCATTTCCCCAATCCTGAGTTCCCACAAAGTGTAGAGGATCCTCATCTCTCATTTACTTCAATGCAGTAGTGTGAAATAACTTACACACATTCCACCTACCACCTATGAGAGTACACACCTCAGTAAGTTCTTACTGTTCTTTTGAAATTAACAAGTACTTTTTCAGCAATTCACTATGAAGTAAACATCAAGTGGGGAAAGATCCACTCATGGAATGACACATCAGTGTGGCAGGAATGGGTACTCCTAAAAATGTTTCTAAGTGTACAGTTTTGATATTTAGTGCAAAGCACATGTCATCAAACACATTAGAAATATTCTTTAGAGTAAGAAGCTGTCTTCATAAATGTTGCCTCAAGATACTATCTTAAAGAATACATAATTTAAGGTTTCCTCAATATTTATGAACTGTTACACAATGGTTCCTTCACTGTGAATTATTTAATAATTTTTGAAGTCATGAAGAAGTGCAAGGAGTTGAACAAAACAAAGCAAAAGGGAGCATGACAACAGACAAAGGCCTCTGGAATAGTATGAAAAAGACAACAGAATCAAACTAAGAACTGGGCAGACTCCAGAGATGTTTCAGCAGAACGGATACAGAAGAAAAATCCACGTAAAACTGCTGTTCTTGGTGTAAAGAGATTTACATGGGAAATCCTATTTCCTGAAGAAATGACACAAGAAATGAGGGATATGATCACAGGAAAATTACTGCCACTTCTGAAGACAGATCCATATTTATTGAGAGAAAAAAAATGTCACGAATTAACACTAACTTGACTTTAGCTGTATTTATTTAAGATAAATGTAAATTCTCTTCTCATATTGCTTTTTGCTACTCAGCTTATCTTTTGAGAAAAACAGGAAGATTGTTCAAGCCACAACAGTTCAAAATCATAAGCAAATAGTCTTTAACATGTCATTTTTTTGTTCTTATACTTTGGAAAACAGTTCTTATACTGACTTATTATAGAATAAATCAGTACCTGAGGAAAACAGAAAAGATGAAATACAATGTTGACCGCTCCAGGAATCAGGAATTTAGCTTATGGTTCTAACCTGTGTATCAGGTATGATAGTGTGACAGCTTACTGGATGACTGTTTTATTTTTTAAAAAGTGAAAACCAAAGCTCCAGTTTATTTGTGCAACCTTTTGCTACATATACTTCTAATTGTTTGCTGGTTTATTAGTAGTCATGCTACTGATAGAATCTTTCGCTGAGGAATCAGGTTTACTATATTGTATTTCCAGTACAATTTTCCAGTGACAGCAGTGGTATTTCTACACACCCATCAGGATGGGTAGGGACAGCCTAGTCCTCCATGGTTCTGCCCTGTGCACACTGGGCAGGATACACACTCTGATGTGCTGTTCTAGCAATGAACTGTCACTGCTTGTGTGACACACTGCAGATACAAACACTCTCACCGATGAGCAGTAAGAGCAGTGCAGGGGTTTCCATTTTCAGTCAGCAGTTATGGTATCACATAGAGTAACAGCTGAAGAATGTGTCAGAAGACTGACACATTCCCATTTCCAAGGGAACCAGTCCATCTTTGAAAGGAAAAAATGTAAAGATGGTTGAAATTTAATCAGTAAAGTAATTATGAAAGAAGCTGAGAAGCAGAAAAGCAAAGAGAGGGCAGATCTCAAGAATATGGCCCAGAAATCAAAGTAAAATATAAGACTTCTTAATCTTTGAATGAGAATGGTAAGTTTACCACTTTAAGTGAAGCTAATGCATGGGACGTCTTCACTGTGATCATGCTGCACTTTTTCTATTTTTAACATAATTTAATCTGAATATTCTCAGACTAACAATTATATCTTTCTCTCTGCTTAGAAATGGTTAAGGACACTTCGAACACATTCCCAATGCAACACAAACATAACAAATCTTCAGTATATAACACATATATAAATAATATAAAATTTACATATAATAAAGCTTCAGTACTTTTTCTGCTTTCAGATTTTATTTCTGAGTATGACCATAAAAGTATTTAGGTCTCAAAAAAGCTTTATGGAGTCTACCCAGCCTCAGTTCCTAGCAGTATGGTTGTTAAAATAATGTTAAAATGTAAAGACAGTATTAGACATAAATTCTTACTCCTGCTCCACTGAAGCCATTTCTGGATCATTTGAGAGGCAGCTAGTTCTGGATACAAGGAAAAAGAGGAGTAAGCATTTTTTCTGTGTTTATTTCTTTCTCTTTTTAATATGACATCAAATTTGGGGATGTAATAACTAACTGTAGTGAGTATCTTCAACAGCACAAACATACAAAAGTTCCTGTTGTTAGGAATGTAGGGGTCTTAGTGCTCACAACACACATTAGTTTGAGTAACAAATTTTTAAGCTATTTCTTTAAGTTGGGGAAGGAAAATGCACTACAGTCACTTCATACATCCATCAGTAACAATAATCAGTGATGCCTCATATGAGTATTTCGTTCCCCTTTCACTTGCTATGCTGCAGCCTCTACTATTTTAAATGGAGTAAGAAAAAAGCAGCTTTCTTCCACAGAGTTTCCATTGTCATATATAGAATGCATTTGGAAATGTTTGAACAGTAGGGATAGAAGTTGCATTTCAAGGCTGGGTAGGCCTTTTCTGTTTAACAAAATAGTCAGGTGGTATCAGATAACTAATGTGAATTTATAGCTTCTGAGGCAGCCTAACTGCTAGAATCAAAAAGGAGTGGCCAGTGTTTTAGATATTTCCCTGTGGTTGTTTTAGAAACTAACTTCAGAAGAACTGAAGGAAAATGTGTAATGCAAAAGAAGAAACTTTAGGAAAAAATACAGCAAAGAAGAAGCTGTAAGATTAAAATCCTGAAGTCCATAAGCAAAAGGAAGGCGACTGGAAAGAAACTTCAGAATTCAAAATCTTTGGTTACAAAAACTGCAAGGGAGAATGTTATACAAGAACCAACGGACATGGATTCCTGTTCAGGAATTTTGTGTACAATACCCACATGAGGAAAGTGCACTGGATACTTTCTATGCTTTACTCAGTGAGTCAAGGATTGTGTACTTCCAGTTAAGGATTTCTTTGGTACTCTGCACTGTACTGCCTCATTACATTCAAGTCAAAGCACAGACTATCAGTTTAATGTATCTGATCATCACCTGACACTGATTTATTAAGTGACCATAGACAATAAAGTATTATTATCAAGCATTAATTCTCTGGCCTATCCAGCCAACACTGGAAAGACAGAATACATGTACCTAGCTTAACTGAGAATGAGGTACAACAAGTAACCCTAATTTAGTAAAGTGTAAAAAAAAAAAAAAAAAAATTCTAGAAAGAACTACCTCTTAAAAACTGTATGAATCATCTGACATAAAGGCAAAGGGTAGAAATTATTTAATGTGATTTCAGTTATTCCAATGACTATATAAACAATCATCAAAAAACAGCAAAAGTGGTTTTTATACTGTAAAGGTATGATCATTTACTACTGAGACCCAGCAGTACAAAAGCAGGCTGCTCTTAGCGAGAGGGGAAGTCAATTCACAAATGGGGCAACTTATTCAGTAAATTGAAACTACAAGGTGACTGTTGTACCAAACACAATGTACTACTGCATTCAAGCTATTCCTGTGAAACAATATAATACCAGCATCCAGCTGAAAGCTATCTTACTTAGCTGTTTCTGAAGCTTCCCTCAGCTCTTCATCCAGTCTGCATGAGTAAAAGTTATTGATATAAAGAAACAGAAGCAAGCAGAGCATAAGAGTGAAGCAGAGCAATAGCAGAGCAAAGAACAAATACAGTACATGCTTTTAAAATAGGCACCCACCGTGATTTAGGGCACACTGTTCCTAAAGGTCTTTAGTTCAGTATGATACCATTTATCCCTCTACTCAACCCACCTTAAATTTGTAACTCCTTATTCAGCTCATTTGGAGGCAGAGACAGAGAAGCAGCAGGGGTCTGAGGCATGCCCAGTGGACAGAGCTGCAAGCATTCAGTTGCTCTATCAGATAATGTTAAACTAGCTGCAGCCTGGACCAAGTCAAGGACATTTACAGTTCAGTGAGTTTTATTCGCAAGGAAGGCTGATCTCAACAGCTTGAAGGGGAAAGTAAGATTCCACATCAATGCAAGTCCTCTCTCATTCAGCTGTTGAGGTCGCCTGCAGGTGAAAGGCTGTCACACAGATTCACTCCATTAAGAGCAGCAGTATGGGCTTAGAAAGCAAATTTTACCTCATTCTTCTCTTAATACACTTCTCTTCATCATACCTTACAAGATAAGAGTGGATGAAGGAAAAGACGTACAAGTTCATATGGTACAATACACATATTGTATCCCACTTCACTAAAAACTACCAAGCAACCACACAACCCAAATTCTGGCATAACACTACATACTTTCTAAAGGCGGGATTGCGGGATTTTCATGGACCACAGGTAGTACTTTGTTCTTGGCAATGGAGCAATTATGATACCAAAAGATGAATTGTATTTTTCCACAGGAATCTCACTCAGTTTGCAGCAGACGGGAAGCTATGAGCTGAACACTGCTCTTCTACCTCTGGCATGGGAATAGCCACTCACAAACACTTTGAACACACACAGCCACTAAATCTTGTTATCACAACATCTTGAAATGCTTGCCACCAAAAGGCACAATTGTTATCTTTCCAGTTCTTTTTAAGCAAAATCATGATCTCTCATCTGGCTGCTGATGACATGAAGTAGGCAGTACCCTAAAACCCTTTCAGTACTAAAGTTTCTTTGGAACTAGTGCTAATTTCGCCTTTGGTCTGAGAGGTGAATGGACTTTTTGAACATTTTTACACCTACAGGGAAGAAAAAATGTGTATAACACATTTGTACTGCCCCAGTATATCAGTAAAACACAGTAAGGAAACAGACAGAAACTCTCTGAGTATCACACTAAGGTTTCTATCAAAGGGAACGATAAGAAATTAAAATGTTTAGAGGAATCAGAAGATGGAGGGAGGGAGGG
>VZTX01000587.1:12808-119264 GCA_013400915.1 Pardalotus punctatus
CCTAATTTCACAACTGTAATTTACTGTTTTCAGAACTGCCATTGCCAAAACTGAGTTTCCCACTTGCTCCCTGGACTTGACAAAGGAAATTGCTTTATAACTACTGTGAAACAGGTGCGAAAACTCCTGCCTGGGTTGAAGAGATCTATGATAACTCCAAAAGTGGTCACTGACCAATCTAATGAAAATACAATCATACTTGTGTATCTACTCATTAAACTACCTTCTAGACCAGGCTGTTCAAAACCTAGGACATTTTCTAAAAAGAAATTAAAAAAAAAAAAAAAGAAATTCCGGAACAGTACACATTTTTCATAATGACTACATGAAAACCATAAGTTTTTTCAGTCATGCTTTCAGTCTTGGTATACTATTTCATTTTGTTGTTTCCAGATCTGAAAAAAGTCAGTTTAGGTGAGAACAACAACAATCAACTTCCTACAATTTTTTAATAGATATTTTCCTTTGGAAATGCCTGCATTTAAAAAACTTCTACACATAAGCAGCAAGAACTGAGAAACCATCTTTCAGTGGCTGTGGATTTAACAATGAAAATTGACGAGATAAGGAATAGTAAACCTATGGNTAAAACATTATGGATATCTCTTTGCCAGTTGACCAATGGCCTCTGCTCCACATTCTTAGCATCACTCTACTTCTAAAGAAGCTACAGCAGCAAATGAAGTTGAGTGAAAGTCTCTACAACCCCTAATTTCACAACTGTAATTTACTGTTTTCAGAACTGCCATTGCCAAAACTGAGTTTCCCACTTGCTCCCTGGACTTGACAAAGGAAATTGCTTTATAACTACTGTGAAACAGGTGCGAAAACTCCTGCCTGGGTTGAAGAGATCTATGATAACTCCAAAAGTGGTCACTGACCAATCTAATGAAAATACAATCATACTTGTGTATCTACTCATTAAACTACCTTCTAGACCAGGCTGTTCAAAACCTAGGACATTTTCTAAAAAAAAATTAAAAAAAAAAAAAAAGAAATTCCGGAACAGTACACATTTTTCATAATGACTACATGAAAACCATAAGTTTTTTCAGTCATGCTTTCAGTCTTGGTATACTATTTCATTTTGTTGTTTCCAGATCTGAAAAAAGTCAGTTTAGGTGAGAACAACAACAATCAACTTCCTACAATTTTTTAATAGATATTTTCCTTTGGAAATGCCTGCATTTAAAAAACTTCTACACATAAGCAGCAAGAACTGAGAAACCATCTTTCAGTGGCTGTGGATTTAACAATGAAAATTGACGAGATAAGGAATAGTAAACCTATGGAATTTCAGTGGTCTTCTATTGACTAGGCCATATTTTAATTAATGTTTCTGTTCAAAGCCTTGCATGACTAAAACTTGAAAACATTTTCACTTAAATAGTGGTAAAAGTCATGAAAAAATATGGCATAGATGATACCTCAGGAAAGGCCAAATTATTTTCCCCCCTCCTCTAGAAGTAAATATTTATTGTGTTTTGTGTTTCCATTACACAGTGGTCTCCTGCTTCAGAGTTTGACAGTTAAATGTTTGTGGAACAACACATAATAATTTTTAAGAACATCAGGGAAGTGTTTTCTGTTTTTCTTACAGTCTTCAACACTGTTATTAGTTTGTGGAAATAGCTTCCCTTAGAACAAGAACATGCTTACTGTACATCACTTACTTGACAATGCTGTCTGGTATATGCACATATTCCATTGGAATCATCTCACGAAGCTCTGCCAATGTGTTGACATACTGTATCTTACTGCTGAACTTAGAGCTGAAACACAGAAAAAAATGTATCAAGTGACTTTGACCCCCCAACCTTTTATGACATACTAAAACCAAATGAAGACATGTAATGAATATATTAAATAATTAAGCATTTGGATACTCATCTTTCAATTACAGAGTGAGAGACTGGACACCATCAGATCACAGAGTGATGATATTTTATCTACTTAGTCTGTATGTCATGCTCTTTCTCCTCTCCCCATGCTCATTCTCTTTCTTTCTATCTTTCCCTCACATTTACTGGTAAATAAAAGTCTGTACTGATTTGACTTCAGCATATGACTTTAATTCGGACACAGACATATCTCTAATAATTTTAGTAGCTGTATCTTAACATAGAGTTCAGCTGATCACGAACCTACCTGAATTCTAGTGATTCTGAGACCAAGCCTATGCCTTTCACTCTTCTTCCCTAGGCTGAATCACAGTCTTTAGGACAACATCATAAATCATAATGCATACATACTAGACAATGTGATCACTTTTACAGTTTGAAGAAGATGTGTGAAAATTCAGAAAACAATCAAACCCCTTACAGACTACTTACATGTAAAAAGAGATGGGAAGCATTACTTGACATGGATATCATCATCATGATGGTTACCAAGTGATCATGATTACTTAGCATTTCTATTTTACACCAATTCACAATCAAACACAATAAAACTGAATTTCATAATTTGTTCAGAAGGGTAAAGATTTGATTGTGTTTATTACTGCAGGGCCTTTTTATGAGGAAATACCTTGTTTATTTCATCTGTGCTGTATGATTCATTTGTTGTGTTTCAAAAATGATCACTTGGAAAAAAGGCTACATTATTCAGAAAACACACTTAAAACATATGGCTGCTCATTTGTCTAACCTAAGTTATTTGATATGTGTGGGGTTATGAAAAATCTAACTTTCTCATACGGCTGAAAACAACTTTTCAAATTTCATTCTGGTTGTCTTTAGATCATCTTATAACATCAGTAACAGTGGCAAACTCACTTGACCACGTATGTTATGTACAGGTCATGAAAAACAGTATATATTCCTCCAATTTATGCTGACCTGCAGGTATAGTCAGACAACATGAGGCCTCTGAAACACCTCTGAGCAGAAGGTTACTGCCTCTCCTCTCAATGTATATATCTTTCCATAAAGTAAAGTGAGACAACTGGAACAGCAATACATGAAGTTGCTGTGAATAGCTGTTTAAGCTCATTCACTGTAGTTTGTGTCAGATTAGCATCACTAGGCACACACACTGGATCAGACCAATGGTCACATTTTAAATGCAAGAACTACTCACAGTTGTCCAGTCAAAGCACAGTAACATACTAATAATTCTTAGCATTTCATCCAAAATGCTAATCATAGTCTGCAGCATCAGAACTGCCAGCTAAAGTAACTTGACAAGCTGCAAGCCAATCATAAGCTTCTAAAGATGGCAGGGAAGGATTAAAAAACCTTTCAAGGGGTAGTTTTACCTCCTGAGGATTCTTCTGGGCCCACTAATTACACTACAGTGACTGATTCCTAAGTAATCCCTTCATGTGGAAGTCACTGTATGGGCATCCCAGATACAGCTTCTTTCAGACTTCAGGGAAAGCATGCTGCCAAATAGTGGTAACTTCCCACTATTTAAATATTTCCACCAAATGCCAAATATGTTTCATAGACAATTCCTTTATTAGAAATCTAATTCTTACCTAACACAGCTCAAATAATTTTTGGAGTGAATATCTGTAAGGGTTCTAGAAGAGTATTTAAGATCTATCTCTGCTACCTATAAGGTCTTTCATTCTGTGTATTCAGACAATGATTACACAGAATGTCAGTTAAGATGGGTCCCAGACTCCATTGAATTTTCTTGCCAGTTTTTGAGGTAGAATTAAGATACAGCTGAGGTGGGATTGAGGGTAGCACCCCCTCAGTGACTTGACTACCCCTTACTATTTTGTTGTCCTTCAGGTTCTTGATTTCTACTACGGAGTCCCACATCTTAGCGAATAAACAATTAAAATTATGTTGCTCACCTTTTGCTATCTCATTGAAATCTCTACTTGCCTTGTGATCAATAAATTTCTTACTCTAAAATACCCACTGTGCCTGCCAGGGGTTTGAGGAACAGCTCAGGGCTAGCAAACTAAGATATAGTCATTGGCCTTCAATCTAATCAAATTTTTATCTCCTTATCTCCTTTGTCCTTTTCATGCCTCCTGATGGTGTTTAGGGATGGGGATGGGGACAGGGAAGGGGAAGGATAAGATGGTCTCCAGTGTGTCAAGTTTCGTACTGCTGATTTGCTTTGCCAAACTATTTACAGTACACCTTTTTCTCCTGTTTGGCAATGAAAAACCTCTATTCACTGCTGCTTAGTATGGTCATCTTGAATAAATAATTAATGAATTGAAACAGACACGACTTAAAAAAAAAAAAAGAACTGTAATTTCTGGGAGCAAATAAGATGCAAACAGCGGCAAATAGGAAATATCTCAGAGATCAAATGCAAGTCAGTAAATCCTCATAACTACTGCTGATAACTCCAAGTATTGTTTCACTGATGCTCTGGTATTTTGAATTGTCACCTTCTACTTGGTCTGAAAGATACCACATTTAGAAAGGAGCTCCTTTATGATACTCTGCCTGTTGCCCTTTGGCAGTAATGGGACAACTCATGTGCTTCCCCATCCCAATGTCACCCTGTCAGGACAGAGCACTCTGAGACAGGACATCTTCAATGTCTTCACCCACAGTCTGTGAGCAGAACTCCCCGAGATCTGTCATGACGTGTCATTCACTGTGCAGCTTCTGTAGATGACACTGCTTCCCTTGCCTGAAGCAACTCTTTTTTTCACCTGCCGGTCTGCTCTCCCTGATTTCAGGATTTCAACTGCATACTTGCCTCTCTTCTGCAGTAAGTGTGAGGTCTTTAAAGTTGGTAAACTTTTTTAAAAAATTATTTTACCAATCAAAGCATTTTTTTTGACAGTATTAAACCTTTTTTGAAACCAAATGCATTCAAACACCTCAGGGTGCAGACAGTCCTCTTGTATGAGAAGAAATGATATTTTAAAAATCCAGAACTGTAGCTTAATCTTATTCTGTGGGCAGAATTTTTAAAATAAGGTGATTATCACTACATGCAGTCCCCTTTTCTACATGCCTTTTATCTGGCCTCTAAACAAAGACTGTTTTAAGGGACTGAATTCCCACTTTTAAATACACAAACAGGTTTGCAAAACCATGCCTATGACATCTGCAACTAGGTGTATAAATCACTTTTTTTTCCCCTACTCACCTGCCAAAATCCCAACATGAGCTATAAAATCAGAAGTATTCAGTGAAAGATTAACAGCCATGTTTGATGATTTAGGATGCACATGTATTCTTACAGACATGAAAAATCACTGGTATTTATTACGTACCTTATAAAAGGTCGTGTCACAGCCAGAATTGTCCTGATAAACCAGGATGGATGAACGATTATAAATGATTTCAAATTCTTCCGTAATCTAAGTAAAAAAGCAATAGTTTCTTAAAAAAACAGAAAACCCCAGAAAATATACAGAAAGATCATATACAGTAAACATGGGCATACAGACAGTTTTGGGGAGTCACCGAAATGGACAGTGTTTAAAATAATGGCTGTGGATCAGACAGGAAAATACTACTTACCGTCGATCAATCATCTGATAACATCTTTTCATCCAACCCAATCCAGGCATCCTTCTTCTTGGTGTTGCTCCGTTCAAGTAGACAATCATATAATCTTCAGCTACCATCAGCTCTAAGGTACTGATTACATATCTGATAAAAGTACAGATGTCAGTGAGCATATACTGTACATTATTTGCTTAAGCCCAAACTTAAGCAGTCTACTGGAAATAAATCAAGGCAGACTAAACCCGTCGTGACAAGACAGGCTTTTCTTTTCCTTTAAACCAAAGCAAACATTTAGCCACTGGTCACCATGGTACCTGTAGACACATAACTAGAAAACCACAGTCTTACCATTCAGAAATATGTGGTTTCTTTACAGAAATAAAGTTTCATAGCGAGTTTTCAAATACCACTGGAGAATTTTCTTTTTCTTAAAAAGACATGAAATCAAGAGATTTTGGAAGGGAGAACATGGAAGCATCATGTGAAGTCCTAGGAACTTCTGAAATTAACTATTGAGAAACTTCTATTCACTATACTAATCATCAAGTTTGCTCAATGCAAAAATTAAAAGTGTCAGAAGATACTTGTTTATAATTCTCATGATACTCACACTACTGCTATCGAGTCTGTGACTGCAAAATGCAAACACTTTGAAACTCAAGGCTAATAAGACCTTGTCCATCAACCTGACTTGTGATGGGTCAGAGGACTCCATAACATCACTTCATTTTGTGAGCAAAACACTCCCAACACTCATTATCAGACAGTACTCTTGGGGCCAAATTTGTCCTACCTACTCACTAGAAAAAGAGCACACTACTCATTCAAAGAAGAGGACAGTTTTAAATTCTTGTTTGGGGATATCTATGCAGATGCTCCACTCGGCAGTCTCTACCTCATTTGGGAGCTGATCATCATAGGAATGTTCAAATTCTTCTCTCTACTATCCAGCCTCAAGGCATGCCTATGTAAAAACTAGAATGGAAAACCACAAGTTGCACCTTAAAAACCTGAATGCCTGAGTGCACTCACTACAAAAGGCAGCTCTATCCCTAAGCATAATGGCCCCTTTTCACAGGTGTATGGGAATGCTTCACAATCTAATCTGACCCTTCAATTCCTTAGGATGCAATGTCTTCAAAAGAATTGTAGGAAATCTAGTTCTCACCAGAGTGATATTTTACCTGGGGATAAAGTAGGCAGCCATCAACTAGACCAGCTCCATGCATTTGGTAAACCCCATCTAAATCACTGCTCCTTCAAGGCCTTTCACTGCTCTTTCTTACCTTGCAGTTGTGCATCCCTTGCTTTTGCCTGACATTTGTGAAGGCTTATGTCTAACAGTGAAATAGGAAAGCAAAGGATTGCATAGACATTCTGATGCATAAAGCTTAATTTAATAGCTACTTTAATAAAGACCGTTTATGACATTAGCCCTTCCCACAGGGCACAACATCTAGTGCTTTAAAGGCACTTAAAACACTGAAACATACAAAAGTGTGTATGTATGTATTAAAACACTACAAGTCTTTCAATTATAGAAAAAGAGTCTGAAAAAGTCTGTTTATTAACTCCAAAGGGAATTATGCCTACTATGAATAATCGGTTATAGTAAGAACAATCATGCATATTTCTCAGCAGAAACAGGAGGACTATTATAACAAAAAAGAATCTCTGCAGGTTTTTCAGTCACATCTCACTTATCTCACATACTTACATTCAACAGCTCTTATGCAATGTAGGTTGAATTAGACCATTTGCCATTTTAAGGATGCTGAGCTGACTTGCAAACCTTACCTATCTAGTAATTTCTTATTATTTGGTAATAATGGAAATTTCTTCACTATTTGAAAAGATGGACAGAAATTTTCTCCCTGATTAGAAGAAATTACTCACTCTGAAAGCAAAGTGTTGGTTTTGTTTTCCAAGTATAGTTTTTCAAGTTGAGATTATTATTTAAAAAAATAAACTGTAGACCGCCTTTAATCTGACTTTCAGGCACTCACAAATTAAACAGCAGAATTTTTTGTGTGGTTCTGCATTACCTACAAAAACTGCTGCAGAAGCTATTTCAAGCATTTTCACCCAATCTCAACCCATCAAAGACAATTGCACAAAATTAGTCAATATAACAAATAGGAAGAAGGTAAGTGGAAATGTGAAAGGAATTCAGATGGGAAAGCAACTGCAAAACTCAGAAGTAATTGAGAACAGCTGTTAATCAGAAACTAGAGGTAGGCTGTATACTATCAGAAATATGCTGTATAAAAAAAAAAGAGATTCAGTGGTTTGCAGGTCTCTCCAGATCCCTATATAATTCAGTAGTAAATAATTACCAAATATTTAAATATATCAGTAATTGCATAGTTAGTAAACTGTTGCACTCCCTCTATTTCCATGCAATTAATAGACCTAGAACTGAAAGAAAGGGGTGAACTAATTCTCTTTTCTTGTTGCCTTAGAGAGTGCCAACAGTCTATAAGCCTTAACATAAGCTGCAGGTTCACAGCCAATGTGAACTCACATTTATATTACTACTCCAGAAAAAGTGACTTATAAAATTGACTTTGGCAATATCCGTAAGAAGCAATGTAGAAAAGACTCTTAAGGCTTTCTCTGCAAAGTTCATTTACCACCAGCTCTATCTGAACAAAGGTCTTGGGTGAAGACAAACAGCTATTGAATGTGATTCACAGTTACAGTCAGCTTTGTTCCTTACTTATCAAGTTAAAACCACTGCAGCAATGCCCTCCTCTCTTCTGAATCACTGAGCATTGTATATATCAGTTACTGCAGATGACACTGAATTCTAAGAGGGTCTGCCAGGCAAATGATATCAGTTGTTCTGACCAGAACCTAAAACTGGTCAAATTGAAAATAATCAAGACTGGTCAGACTTGATTTTCACACATAGAGACAATGTTAAAGGCACTGGCTGCCAACAACTGCATCTTCACAAACTGGACTATTAAGGAGACCTGGGTCTGTGCTCTCAGTGCCTTGTGAGTTGCAAATGGAAAGGCCAGGTCTCCCGCTGGCTTTAGATATTACATTCTGGGTTTTAGCACAGAAAACACTGGAATGATTGATTTTTTTAACAGCTGTAAGTGGAAGTAGTTAAAGGCACTTCAGAGGAGAGTGCTGCCTACAAATTTTTTGGCTGCCAAACCGACTGCTATTAGAAATAATTTTCCTGTGATAAACCTGGGGTTATGTGGCCAAATTTGTGTCCTGCCCAACTGGCCCCTGCCACTTCTAGCTGAATCAGAAGCAGCTGGAGTCAGGAAGCATAGTTAGACCTGCTTGTGTCAGCAACTGCCATTTATCCTGTTTTTAAAAAACAAGCGTCAAAAACTGACCCTGTGACTCCTAAACCCAACACAGCATATATTAAAAATACATTCAGTGATACATGATAATATATGATGGACAATGAACAGTGAAAAACAGTCTAAGCCCCTGCTGATTGTTCTCAGCAAGAGCTGGAAATCACTAGTGAAATAATGCAAACACTGCAGCGCCAACAAGTTGAAGATATTGCATTCCTTGACATTTAGGGAGATACTAACAGTTAGATTTGGTCCTGACAAATACACCTTAATTTGGGAAGATGAGTAGGTGAAGGACACCAAAATAATACTCCACTGAGCAGTTTATCTAAAACTGGTATTTTCCCTGTCACTCCCCTTCTAACAACCAAAATTACCTCTTAAGTAAAGACAGGTTACCTCTTACTGCATAATTATGAGTACTAACTCAAAAGACCCTGTCACATTGCTCACATATCACTCACAGGAAAAGATTTTCCATGACATAGTTGTAATCAGTTCGACTGCTGTCTGGCAAGAAGCATGCCGCGAACACAATGATAGCATTCAGACCATCACCATAGTATCCTGTGGAAAAAAAACGACAATGCATTTTTATCTTTGTCAAAGGCTTTTAACAGGATAAATTTTAAAAGAACTCTTAAAGTCCTGTAATGGAGCTGCTATGCCTACTGCTGAAGCATACTGAAATGCTTCTTACCAAAGGTCTGAAAATGTGAGAAGAAAATAAGATAGTCAGTTAAACTGAATTCTCAAAAAACACACATAGCACAATTATAAGTAAAATTTTTATAGAGACCAGCAAAAAGGCCTTATAAGTCTTCTACTTCTGATTCATTGCAGCTCTATGGCAATCATATTCTGAATGCTCACCTCAGACTGAGGAATAAGAGGCTAAAAAAAAATCCTACATTTGTTGTCCTGCATAGTTTGAATTGTTTCCTGAAGTCTTGCAGCCCAGTCTCAGTCAGCTTGTGCAGCTCCAATGGCTTTAGAATATTACAGTTTTGACTGCACCCCACTATCCCTTAAAAGCTCCTGGAGATCAGTTACATCCTTTGCTGCAAGTTTTGTATAAATTACTTTTTAACCTTGGACACTCCAGTTGTCCAATACCGACATTCTCTGGGCTGCATCACTGCCTAATGATAGCTGTAAATCTTCAAAGCTGTAGCACTACCATTCCAGGGTCCAGGACAGTTGCTTATTATCCAAAAGAAAGTATTTTTCTTTCATGATGGATTAATGCTCGTCAATCTTCTTCACAATCCTTTGCAGCGGCTATGGATTTTCCATATTTATCACTAATAATAAATGAAAAATACTCCTGCATTTCTGTTGAAAGTTTTGCTGAAAGGATACATGCAACCAGGAGGCAATTTATAAAGGTGCTGTAGGAATTGTTGTAGGTAGATAGCACTAGCGATGCAGAGAGACAGAAGATGGATATTCTCAGAGAACACCTGAAAGCCTTGCAAGTCTAGAAAAAGCTGACCATAAGGGATAGATGGTAATATTTCTGAAGGAAACTTCAATTCCTCTCAGAGACAGGAACATGTTCTGACAAAAATTAAAGGATAATACTACGACTTAAACAACCTTTCCATAAGATTTTAAATCTTTTACAGTGCTTTCTGGATACTAGAGAGCAACATCCAAGCTTAACTAAAGTGCTCATGGAACTCCAGTCTGCTTTAAGCACAAATTATTATTCATCTACATTATTTGGAATTGTGCTGGTTTTGGCTGGGAGAGAGTTAATTTTCTTCACAGTGGCAAGTATGGAGCTGTGCTTTTGATTTGCATTGAAATCAGATGGTTGATAATATATAGATTTCTTGTTACTGCTGCACAGTGCTCACAAAACACCATGGCCTTTTCTGCTTTTCCTGCTGCCCCTCACCCCCTCAGTGAGAAGGCTGAGGGTGCACAAGAGCTTGGAAGGGGAAGGGGACACTGCCAAGGCATCTGACCTCAAGAGACCATATGGATATTCCAGACCATATGGCATCATGCTCAGGAGAGGAACAAGGAGGAAGTAGAGGGGACATTTGGAGTGATGGCCTTTGTCTTCCCAAGTGTTACCCTTACCTGTGATGAGGCCCTGGTCTCCTGAAGATGGCTGAACACCTGCCTGTCCTTGGGAAATGGTGAATGAATTTCTTGTTTTGCCATACTTGTGTGCACAGGTGTTGCTTTACATATTAAACAGTCTTTATCTCAACCCTAGAGTTTACTAATTCATACTCTTCTGATTCACCCCGTGGGAGTGAGTGAGTAGCTGTGTGGGGCTTGGTTGCCAGCTGGGTTTAAACAACAACAGGAATAAAGTAGTATTTCTCTCCCCCTCAGGTTTACAAATAGGGAACTAGGGAGGACATTTCCTTCCTTCCATAAATTTAATAAAACTTTAAAAGACTTAATATCATGCTGCCATAAAGCAATCTGTCCAGCTGGCACAGGAATTTGGCAGTAAGAGCACATTGTGGCAGATGAGACTGCTATATTACACAGCACAGTTTGCAGTTCACGGAAAGCAAAATGATTATGTGCAGATATTAACTAACAACACACAGAAGAAAAACCCACAGATAAAGCTAAGCCACTTTTCCTCACACATGCTGGAAGAGAAGGAATGTTCACCCTAGGGACAAGTGCATTTTAATTCATCACTAAAAGCCAGTAAAAGCCATTTGCCCAAAATCTCAGCCTAAGCAAAGAGAAAGATCTCTGAGAAATTTCTTCAGCAGCATATGTTGAAGACAATCTCACACCTACAGTGCCAAGTCTACTCTCCCCTTTCTTATTTTGTGGTTACCACCTAGATCCTGCATTTGCTGTTACCTGTCTCTTGGCAGGGAGGAATGTTCAGTAGATCTTCGAATCATCAAGAGATGCTTGGCTTAACTTCCAGTTGACTAATCTTAGTCAGAACCTATTATTATTCTTGAGATTAAAGAAAAGACTCCTGGCCCGCTGAACACCCCACTAAATATTGCCGAAGGGAACTTTATATGGAATGGGCCTAGTTGCCACAATGCAGAAACTGTCTAAGCTGTACAAAGTTCTCCACAACAGATGCAACAAAATGATTTTATTTCCTCACCTTCAATCTGCCACTTCATAAACACAGAATTTAATCCAGTCTTTAACTTACTTTGGTTTGCCTAGATATCTGGAAAAATTTCCAGTTTAGGTAGTGGCAGGCTGAAACTTACTGCTACATCTCATACTGTTTGTTTAACAATGACTAATGCTATTGACAAGCACCCTTTCTAAACCAAAGAAAACTTAATGCACTTTATCTTACATTTCAGTGATCTACCAAAACAAAATGTCAGACACGTAAAATTTGAATTCAAATTACTGCATACTGAGAGTTGAGCTGAATTACCTAATCTCCCATTAATTTTTCAGAAAAGCTGATATAAACATATACATCAACATCTAGTAGGAAATATACAAGCTTTTACGGCAAATGCATATTGACTAGTTTACAGCATACAAAAATATGCTGTATATACCACATACCATATAA
This sequence comes from Pardalotus punctatus, assembly GCA_013400915.1. NCBI lineage: Eukaryota > Metazoa > Chordata > Aves > Passeriformes > Pardalotidae > Pardalotus > Pardalotus punctatus. The sequence goes on from VZTX01000587.1 coordinate 25,114, forward strand.
AAATAAACAACATTAGCAAGGACCCAAAATATTTTGTGTTTGTTTCCTAAATTAAGCCATCTGTGTATGTTTGCTAAACTGTGTCTGAGGTGTCATAACATTCATAAATCTTTGATGGTAGTCTTGTAGTGGAAAAATGCTTGGAGGCTCAAACATCTTTATTAATTCTGATTAAACCTTCTGTACACTGGCCACCGTGAATACCTGTAGGCTAGCATTTAGCTGCCTTTAATGTAAAAATTAACCATAATTTTTTAATGTCATTTTACCAGATAGAGGCTCAACACGGAAAATATTTTAACTTTAATATTTTAATAGCTTTAACTGATGCTGCAGATCCACAACACTGTGACAAAAGCATCCTCATATAAACTCACAAATCTTACCTCTGGCATGCTAAGTTGCCTGCCTCAGTTTTTGCAGGAATAAAACAGCTCATCTTAACCTAACTTCTTTCTTAACAGATAGCAAAAGAGTTCCTCCAAAAATAGACACTCCAAGATAATCTAAACCTGAGATACCAAGGAAAAGGCACTTAGAAAGCTTTGTTTCATTTTCTTCCTTCAACCTTTATAGAAATACTTATCCATTTAAATTAATTTGTAGAGAAGTGTACTAGTAACACCAAAACTATAAATTCTCTGAGGAAGCTGGGAAGCAGGTGAGCAAAAGAGAATACAGCAAGCACATGGAGTAATTTTCCTACTTTAAATGTTTTCTTTGGTATGTTATTAAAATATAGTTTTAAAAAAATGTAAAAAATCCCACAGACCAGTTCCTGGTGAAATGCTGCTGACAACTATAAACGGCAGAAAAATAGCATAACACAAGTAGCCAGATGAATGCAAGCCCCAGGGAAAATTATCTTTTTTGCTTTTGCCACTCTGCTTCTTTAGAACCATGAAACCACATACATCATTCAGCAAATCACAGAACATTATACTTCTTCATGCAAAAGGTTCTGTCAAAACCCACCAAAAAAGGTTTTCAAAATTTTATTTTCCTGTAGGTCAAAAGCTGCTCCTTGTTCAAGACAGTTTTAGCCTACCGTGACCAGATTGTTCCTGACACATATATGTCAATATACTGCTTCTGAAATAGCTTTGAATATAAAATTCTTGTTAGTCATTGCCACATTGAATTGAAAGCCAGGCTTATTTCAGCCAAGGCTGAAAACTAAATTCTCTCTCCCCTTGTCAGCATGATAACGGAACGAAAATAAAAATAAATCATGATCAATAAAGCATGAATTTTTTACAACAATTTAAAAAATGCTTACAGCTTCTCCTACCTCCATGTGAAATGACCTTTTTGTATGGTTCAATGACTTTCATATCAATTCTCTGTTCTTGTTCTCCAATAACCACTGTTCTCCATAACCTGTTGTCCTCTCGCTCCTCTTCAGCAGTGTACTCTGGAATTGATTCAGACTCCTCCTGGGATGCATCCTTAGCAGCAGTCCGCTCTTCTGAAAAGTAAAACTGTGTAAATTACCCCTTTCTGTTAAAGCTCTAAGTATTTTTGCTGTTACATATATTTGAGATGGATGACTGAAATTAACTGGATTTTTACAGCACTGCTATAAATAAGAGCAGAACGTGATCATCTGACAGCCAGTAAATGAGAAGTTTCCATATTTTTAAGACTTTTTATCATTATGAACATAAAAGAAACAACTGTAATTACCACTATGCAGAATACCATGAAGGCATTTTTGCACCCAGTCAGTAAAACTGAGCAGCTGCTCACTAGAGTTACTGCACTGTAGGCCTGCTAAAATTTGTGTTGCAGGTATGAGAGCTATGCTAAAAAAACAAAAACAAAAACCAAAAATTAAACGTGAACACAGCAATACTTCCTGTTTAGAGAAGAATTACCAGAGAGCTATAACTTCTCAACTTCTTCCCAGTTTGTCTCCAATCTCTTTACATCCATTATCACCCAACATGAAGAACACTCATCTTCCTCTAATTCAGTCATGCTTACTCCTCATATACACACAGTAGTTACCTCCACCTAGGACTGTCTTGAGGTTAAATACCATTTCTCTCACAGATGTGAAGTATAGAGCAGCCAAGCAGTCTGACCTGTTCTATAAGCACCCTAGAGAGAACATGTACATGTAGTCTGCAGACACAATGACCACAAAAAATTAACTGTATGGCTGGCAAGTAACTATAAAGTCTCTCCACTGAATACTCTGAGTTTCAAAAAAACTGTGAAGTAATTAATAAATAGACATTTTCATTGCACATTGATGAGATTGCTTTTAAAAAAATTAATTTCATTCCAATTTTTTCAAATTTAATGGCTGTTTACAGAGAAAATGACATGAAAAGTGATTATGTACTGTTGGAGGTTGAGAGGTGTGGAATTTTTTTCCCCTTCCCTGTTGCTAGGTTACTAATGACTGGGTACTTAAGGACTATTAACTTCTTTCATAAGAGACAAAAGGGCTAGCTGGGCGTGGGGAGGAGGGAACAGAGGTGGTCATCTGAGAGACAACTCTGTATCACCGGCACCAGGCAGGCAGCAGTGGGAACTGCTGACTGTGGACCCCTCAGCTACCAGCGGCAGAAAGTTCCTTCGTGTCCGCGCTGCTTTGCTTCTCGTTGGTGAGTGAACTTTCGTCTGGGAAAGGGACATCTCCTGGAGGGTGCATCCTCCTGGCTGTGCCGGCAGTTTTCTGCCCAAGGGGGCCGGCAGCCGCCGCCCCGTGCTCTCCCTGTGGGAGCACTGCCACGGCTGGGGAGTCCCTGCCACCTTCTNTAGTAAAGAACTGTTATTCCTTTTCCCCATATCCTTGCCTGAAAGCCCTTGATTTCAAAGTTATAATAATTCGGAGGGAAGGGGGTTCACATTTGTGGGTTTTAAGGGAGGTTTACACCTTCCTTAGCAGACACCTGTCTTCAAACATAGACATGTACACAGCTGGAATTATTTAACTTCCCCTTTTAGTTATTGTTACAATATATTGTGTTTTCCATGGGAGAAAATAAAAATTCCCTCTCTTGTACTACTCTTGCTGAAGCATCTTTGCCATGTGGTTCTGTGTGCATATTAATTTACCTTCATGTTAGAGATTCTGTAAGTTTTGTGCATGACACATATTTGAAGCAAACGTTCTTCTTAAAGCATTATTCTTGCTCTTCAGTCAAAAGAACAGAATTTGAATTGCAAGTCAATAAGCAAGGTAACAGTAAATAAAGATACAGTGAGATATCTAATGACATATGCATGCATACAGAAAAAGCTGCAGACGTCCTATTTGAAAATACCAAGGTGATCTATGAGAATTAAGAATAAACTAAAAGAAGAAATTATAATTGACAAGAAGTAAAGAACACCATGTTTCATAGGTGCCCTCAAACCTTTCTATGTATTGGGTACAGATACACATCTTTGATTAATGCTGCTTCTTGAACTACTCACACAAATGGAAGTATATGATCCTTAAAGCATACTAGTTTATAATAAGAATTAAATCAGTTATCTATGAAATCAGAAATATGATAGCAGACTGTACATATACACCACATATATCCACATGGAAGCTACATGCACATATACATACATGTACTAACTATTAATTTGTAAAACTAACTTATCCATTAAAACCTATCAATAATACCACCAAATTTGTTCGGAACAGCAGGTTTCTCTAAGCACAGAGAAAAAGCTTTTAAAAATATAGGTTGAGCATATATTTATTGTTACACTAGGACTAACAAAGTCTGAATTTCTACTGCTGCCCATCTTGTATTTTCTGTCCCTAGTAAGAAATATTGTTAGAGAATTATACTAGCAGAAGGTGCCTCTCTCTGAGGTAGATTCTCTCATGTGCAATGAAAGCTGAGTCTATAAACAATTCTCTACTTTACCTAGCTCCTGCCTGCTGGAATCTGGAAAGAAAGGAGGAATATTTCACCTCCTAACTCACTGTCTAACCAGCCAATGCGTTAAAAACATATTTAAACAAAATTGTATTAATGGTGGAAACACGGATGGAAAACCGCAAAATACATACATGTGCACATATAACATGATCACATAAATCTTTTTTTCTTTAGGAACCCTAAATAAAGTGAGTTTTAAGAGATCTTAGGTTGGAAAGAAGAACGGTCTGACAAAAGGTATGTTTTTTTCAAGTATAGTATTTTGAATTGGTTTAACAGCTGCTACTCAGCAGATTGTATGTTGAAGAACTGAAGTATATATTCATGCCTTTCTTGAGGCATAATGCTTGTGATATTTAACAATAGCACTCAGCTTTGAAATATCACACATCCTGTGACACTGGGGAACAAGCTTACAAAATGCATAACCCCACTACCTCCAAACCTAGGTACCTCAGTGCAATTTTGTATGTTGTCAGTTTTGCAAAGGTGCTATTGGTAGCAATATGAAAATTACATGTGTACAGTCAAGCTATGCAAACTTTGACAGGCCATTGCACGGCAGCCTGTTCCTGCAAGGATACAGGGTCTCCACAGGGTACTATTGTGCAGCTCAGATACTTTTAGAATAGATGGATGGGATTATCAGCACAGTGTAGGAAGACTGTCTGGCCAGCTGATTCCTTGTGAAGTAGAAAGAACATGACTGAGGCAGAGAAGTATAGCTGACAGAACAAACTTTAATGAAAAGAGGCTGGGCTATGTAACTGGCAGACCAACGCCGAAATTGTATTTGGGGTTTGTTTTTTTTTTTTTTTTGGTGGTAAAACTTCAGACAATGAAAAGTGACTAAGATCCTGACAAAGCTTATGATGTTGAAATTGGACACACTACTCTTTTCTAGAAATTGTCTCTTCCTGATGAAGTAGCTCTCCTTTACTGAAATGTTGATTTTGCACAGAAAGATGCATCAGTGTGAAATTCAGAATGGAAATAAGTATCTGTGGAACAAATAATAAACACTCTTACTTTAAAAATAGTGCTGATTTGAAAGCAGGCCTTCACTGATATTCATATATGGTTTTCAAATATGCAATTTCTATGTTATCTAAAGCAATAATCATAAAAAGCTCATTTCAGAAACTAGCATGGCTTCTGAAAGAGAATGTTGGAGTGTATGGTATTAGTGACAAAAAAACCCACCCTGTAAAACTGATGATCAACCAATACCTAAACAAGTCAGGTGCTAGTTTAAGACAAGTACTTTATTTCTGCTCTCACCTATTTTCGTGCATATTACAGTTGTGATGATTCTTCTTCACCATTCTTTTGAACAAAAGGGTTTCAGTGTTACTTATAATACAGAGATATTTTTCAGTGATGAGGTGGACTCCTGAACCACAACAACAGTTTTGATTTACTCATGCCTTTTGAAGTTCAAAGGGACCTTCAACAGTCTGATCATGACAAAAATCACTGTTCTCTCTGGTCTACGAGCTATGTTTTCTCAGTATTTACTTTCCTGGTTTTGGCAGCAGTTAGAAACATTGAACCATGGGAGATAGCAAGTGCTGGTAACATCAGAGTGCATACCAGCTAATAATACAGCACAGGAGTACAACGATGACAAAGGCTATTTACCATGCAAATAAGCCATTCTGCTCTAGTTCTTACAACTATAATCTTAGCTATGAACTTAACATTACATATAGCCAACTTCTTTTATTACTGGCTTCTTTTGATAAAATGTTGATTTTTTTGTTTTTCTTTTCTACTCTTTCCATGGCTCATCTCAGTGGAAGACATTTTTATTATTAAGTATCTAAAAACAAGCTACACAACTGTATAAATGTCACCCAAACCAGATGGACCTTGAGCTCTTCACTTAGGAGTTTGGGGAAATTGGTCCAACTTTAAGAACTGAGCAAATCACCACATTTAGAAAGCAGCAAAAAAAACACCGGGAAGAAATGCTTGCCATCAATACGACTGCTACCAAAATCACTGGAGTTGAATTTAATTACTTGAGGGCTTAAAGGCAAAATCTGTTCTATTGCAGAAAGAGACTTTTCCTCTTACATTCTGGTCACAATAGTCTAAGCATGGGAGCGTGTGTGTGTGTATGTGTGTGTTAGTTTTAACCTTCACTATAATATCTTCTAATCATCAAGCAACTCGTCACCACACTCTGCATCTACTCATAAGAAAATCAGCTTCCTTATGAGAAGTAACATTAGAGACATTCATGCATGATTGAGTACACAGTAATGCCTCTTTGGTAATACCCCTTAAAATGATACAACTGTTCTTGTATGCTCCAGCAACCTCACTAGCATTAGGGAAAGTAAATGCATGGGAAAACTGAGTTTAAACTGATCCAATTTTAAAGCTTCTTTCTGCTCTAGGTTGTAAAATGTTCACACTTACTTTCCCCTCAAATAGCTTATGATCTGTATGTATTTACATAAGTGATTACAGTTCTTATATGTTTTATAAGGTATAAGCATGGAATAGGAAACACTCTATTTTGTACATCATGAAACCAAGTAAAATGAAACTTCTACATCATATTTCTATGAGAGAAAATCATTAGTACACGAAGAGTGAAGCATTCATTGCACACATCAGGGTGCACCTATATTGTACTGCTAGCCCTGCAGAGAAAGGACATTCAAATTAGTGTAACAAGGAATTCTCTTGTTCCATCACCTGAGCTAGCTTTATCATGCCATGCACACACCTTACACATCTCTGCTTTCCAATCATGAAAATAAAAAGCAAAACTTTCTTCCTAATAAAAGACCTCTCAGCACATTGTGTCCACCTCGCTTATATATTGGAAGATCTTGGGTGCAGCCAACACATTTTGCACAAAGTTATATTCCTAAATATGACTGATGTAACTGCAATCTAGAGCTGGCCAGAGCTGCCAGAAGCTGCAGTTGGCCACAGCATTCTCTACAGCACTGGTCAGCTGCCTTCTCCTTCAACAACTGTTTTCAGACAAGTCCTATGGTATTGGACAAAGAGAGGCCTTTGGATTTGATTACCCCTAGCTAGCTGCTCTTACTTTATTAAGTCAGCTGTACTATTTCCTTCTTCACTCTGAATAAATTGAAGGATAATACTTTACACAGGAGGAATAAAGGTTAAAATACAGCAGACAGTAAAAATACCTGGATGCCTAGCATTAACTCTCAAATGCTTTAACCATACTGATAATCTGAAAGACATGAGACTGATCATGTGAGCAGTAAAAAAGGAAACAGAGACAAACTCATCATTTACAATCTAGAATATTACCTTGTCCAGTGTATTCAAAAGAGTCTGCTTCATCAGGAGTGTCAAGGTCATCCACATTAATGTCAATTTCATCCGGTGTATCCAAATTATCATCAGAAAGTATAGACCCTTCACTCTGGTCCAAGGAGAGATTGATGTTTGGAGCAGTGAGCTTTATCCTTCTGGGCTGGGAACCATTAAGATCAAGAGAATTGGGAGGTTCTGAATGAAAAAAAAACAAACAAACAAAAAAAAAAAAACCCAACTTTATCTACTACACATACAATTAATCTCCCAGGGACTCAAAAATTACCTTTAAACACACTGGGACAGATCAGCTATAGTGATGCCATGACATTTAAGACCATCTAACACAAAACACAAATATCAACATTAATGTTCAATGAAATAAAAGAAGAATCTACAGGAGCAGCAGAGGTAGCTCAGTGCTCTTAAACTATGCTACATCCAGATTCACTTTTTTGCAATCATCAGACAGAAATCAGGTTTTGAACATGCTCTGATCCACAATGTTTAAGAATTTAAAGTGCAAATACAAATCATTTGAGTTATGAATCAAGACATTACTGAGTCCTGGGAAAACTCATATGAGTGAAAAGCCCTTGTAAATAGTTATTTTCTTATGCACTTTGTGTTGATTTGTGAATACTTACATCTTTAGCTTTAACTATACAATATCTTACTCAATCCAGAATAAATAAAAAAATTGGAGTCTCTTAATCAGTGTTTAATAGGAGTAGTATTCAACAAGACAAAAGCTGGATTACCTTTGCTCCTTGCCTCTGCCTTCTATGGCATTTCAAGTTGTTCTTAGTTCACTTAGACAGGAGTCAATTATAAAGTAAGTAATACAGACTATTAAAACTTCACAAAGACTAAACAAGTGGTAAAAATGCACAAGAGAAAATGTCACACTATAATTATTATCTCTCAAATGAAGAAGAAAATTGACTAAATAAAGCGAACTTAATGCTTTTTTCTTTTTAATGCTGAACTGATTCTTTACCAGCACAGATATACCATTCTCATTGCATAATTAAATGCCACAGGAATAAGATACAATTAAGAAAATGAGCAAGAGCTTCTCTCACCAGGTCTCATCTCCGTAGAACTGGGGTTTAGTACACCCTCAGCTAAGGGGATGTCCATTCCCACATCCTCTTGTACCAACCTGAGAGGTAAAATACAAAGTAAGATCTTAAAGAGATGTGCAGCCTGTGATCTTATACAGAACTGAAATTTCCTCCAACATAGCCAGTTCAGAAGTCTGATCACAAAACTAATATGAGAAACAAACACAGCTGTTGTAATTGCACTGTGCTGTTCTTACCCCTAATTTATGCACACTTCTGTAGAGTTCTTCTCTGTAGAAGTTCCCACTTCTCCTTGCATCAAGACACAGCACTGAAGAGTGAGAGGTTGGTAAAGAGCAATGTTTCTTATTTAATAAAAGTGAATTTGGTCTTTGGTCATCCAGCAAACTGGACACATCATTGCAGGGAGACTCAGCTACTCTTGGGAAAACAGTATATTCATGACTGCATATACAGTTACTGTATAGCAAAAATTAGTAGGTTTTTTCCCCTTTTTTGGTATCATTTTTATCTTAGAGCAATTCTGACTCAAACCAGTAATACTGATGCAGCTAATGTGCCACACTGAAAGAGTTCAGAAAGTACAAAAGTGAGAACCAAAACTACATCACAGATTTTCAAAGACTTTAAATTGTTGCAAAATATCCTTCCTAGACTCCATTTTCAGGAAGTTACTAAGAAGTTAAATCTAACATACATACATACATACATACATAAGACAAGGAAAAGGCACTAAGTGGTGAAAATAGCAACTAAGGTAGTTAAATGTTTAAAGCAAATTGACTTGAACTGTTACCATGCCTACTTGTTATTCAAATATTTCACAAAATACTTGCTGGAAGGATGGTTCAGCTGCAAACAGGAAACAACATTTTACGTTTTCAGGACATTCTTGACAGCTTCCAAACTATCTGCACTGAAAATGTATGACTTCAAGAGAGCATTGTAAGCATTTTATTCTGTATTACTGTTCCAAAAGTGGTTTTCTCTTTTTCCCCCCACAAAAGCTGAAGAACAGACAATTCTTACATTTTGACCAACAGCACTGTGAAGAGATCAAAGACAGTACTTTTCCCTTCAACAACATCAGCCAGCTACGCTTTGAATGATTGATTGAATAGATCTGAATAGATGTGGCTTGATGCTTTTACAGTTTCTTTCTGACCTCACTTTCCCAATGAGGAGAACTACCCTCATTATTTGACTGTGTCCAGACAAGACCCTTTGGTCAATCCCTGTAGTAAAGTATGAGTATAGTTTCTGTGATTTCTTGTTGATTTCACAAAAATTATACGTAAATGTGCGTATGTAGGCCTGCCAGAGGCTTCACTGTGCCTGAAGTTGAAAAAGATCTTTACCTCCAGCTCCATGAAATCAAATTCCCAATAAAGACAGGAAAACTAGTGAACTCCTGCTTTTCCATGAGACCACAGAAAACAGAGACAATTTAAAGCTACGGTCAAACATATTTGTGCTGCTCAACTTATAACCAAGCTTTGTCTCTCAAAAAATACTGTTTACTAATTTTGATCTTATCCCCACATACTGTATAGGTCATCTTTCATGAGAACAGAGATAAACAGCTTAATGATTTTTACAAAACATACAGATTCTGGAATATGTTTAATTACTGTCAAAGAAGGCATGGCATGAAACACTCTTTCTCTTTGGATACATAACAGAACTGTGAAGAAATCTGATCAAAGTATCCTGTTCATTAATAAAATGAAAGCACAAATTGCCTGTAAGGTACCATTTCCTTTTTACCCTGCTACTCTGCAGAATTATCTGTATTCAGAAACACTGAACACCACCACAATTTACACAGGAAATGTAAATGAATCATTAGAGTCTTTGGTGCCCTTTTTTATTTTTTTTCTGGTGTCTATACAATCCATAGTAAAATATGTGTAATGAAGTCTAATTCATTCATCTGAACTAACTAGAGAGAAATCTGAATTATAAAGAAGTGCTGTAAGTAACAGCTGCATAAGGCAAATAACCATAGTAGAAAGGGTGTGGGGAGAGGATGAATATTTCTGGCCCATTTTAAATTCAGATTAGGATTTTATGTGGGGCTTTATTAACCTTTCCAAAAATAAAACTATGAAGAGTTCTTCAATAAAAGCAGCTCAAGACTAGTCAGATGACAACTTACGGGTACTCAAGGGTTTACATTTTGGTTGAACTGAACAGGGTTTTGGTACAGTCATACAAACCACTAATTTGTAGTTTTTCTTTACAGCTTTATCAGACCAAAAGGCAATTCCTTACTGTACAACCTTTGGAAATTACTGGAGGAAATTATTTTAAAGGAAATATTCAAAGTTCTGTGAAGAGTAAGATACAGCAGGATAATGAAATTTCAGGCTTTTTGTATTAAAAAGAGACACTATTCTCTGCATAAAACAATAAATTGTTTAAGAATGAAGATCATCTTTTCCTCCATATGAAAAGAGCACAACTGAGTTTTATATACTCTATGCCTACAGTGACAATTATAATCTGAAAAAAAGCAATTTCCCAGAAGTAATTAATTCACAAATTTAGGGCTGCGTAACATTTTTGCAATGCCTGGGACAGAATTATCCTAAATCATGATGTTTCTAGGGTTACCTCAAGACTACGTTTATCCCTGTGTCATCTTTATCTTTTTTTTAACACATATGTATTTGAGCTGGTATGGTTGCTTTCTCTGAGTCTCTTAGACATTCACAACAAATATGATATTTTCTGCTTTCACTGGGACCACTGCAGCTGAGTTAAACCACAATTTTATATCATAGTTGTGAAGATCAGTACATTTCTAGGCACTAAAAGATATGTGTTTTATATACTTGTTAGAATTTCTTATGAAATTCTGCTACTGACAGTAAACTCAAAAAATATCCCTTACTTACAGATGACAGTGAAACAGCATCAGAATTTGTCTGAGATCTTCTAATTTAATTTTGCTGACACAGTGTTTTTAATCTCAAAAATCTGTATGGTTCATATTGGGTTATTTAGTTTGGGAAGTAAGAATCTCTGGTCCTAAAAACACTGAGCCAAAGCAGGCATTTAAAAAGTCTAGTTACCAAAAGCACTGCTGACACAAGGTTCTCCATTGTGTCTTCAAATCACATAAAAGATCCTATTGCCTTTCACAAGGTTTTTAGCAGAGATTCGGTTTCCTTTTTAAAAAAAAAAAAAAAAAAGTGCCAGGTTCTTACATACTGCCAAAAAGAGTCAACAGGTTTTTTTGGAGAAGAGAGAGTCTGACTTGGGAGCTAGTCTTATTTTTCCAAATCCCTTGTGCTTTACCCAAAGACATTAAAGGTTCCTTGCCAGACATACATACCTTAGATTCAGTGAAAGTTATTATTTTTCATATGCAATAGTTAATACTTTTTCAGTCATAAATTAGTGGCAATACAGGCATATTCAAAACCATATTTAGATGTCTGTGGCACTGTGCCCCAACATATGGCTTCAGAATTGCCATCAGTAGGAGAATAAGGAGGATACGGATGAAATTTGCTTTCTACAGACACAGTTTCCAAATTTTTATGGATTTTCAGAGTTATGCTGAGCAGCTCAGCACATTGCAGAGTAATTTCTGGCTACGCAGAAGCTCTCAACAGATCTCAGCAGGAGCCCTAGTGATGGAAGTCAGACTCCAGAAACTTAAAACAGGCAACTACCTCCTCTTCCTTTCCCACAGACTACTTCACATGCTTTCAAAACTCTGGCTTATAAAATTTCTTGCCGTCCATAAGGATGCAACTGTTAACATGGATGATGTAGACAAAAATATTAGAGAAAGAAAAATGTATTTTTTTTTTAATTCCCTTTTAATGAATACTCCTATTGAAGAAATAAATTAGGTTACTTTAGAAAGCTCCATTCTAATCAGGTATGATTTGCTGGATTGATAAATAAAGGGATCTTGGAACAGAGGTCAAAGTCAATTAAGGTTTTTTGTGTCATAAATGACTTCTTTTATGTTGTACACAGACCAGTCATTTAAGGATCAGCTGCACTGGGAATCAAGTTACTGATTATTTGCTCTGATATACAGGTCTATGATCTTGTTCAGAAGCAGCTGAAACCCCCCCCATTTCTCAAAGGCAGATCAGAGATGGACACCAAGTTCATATGAAAGGAGGAGAGGCTGGAGGCTGAAATACTTTCCTTCCTCTTTTTTTGGTTCAGACATTCTTACAGCTCTATAAATTAATAAGCTTTAAATAATTCTTAATGCCCTCTCAAATCAGTATTTCTCAGAATAAAATTTATCCTTCCTGACTTTTCTAGGTACAGCAGCATTCTGCTATTTTAGAAAGAGCAGCTTTGAATATTCACAGCAATATGTCATAATCCCTATGGGCTGTGCTGCCTCACCCTTGTGTCATCAATGATCTATCACCAGTTTCCCAAGTTGCTCTGCAGCTATTACATATCAAGAAGTTAATTTCTTTAACCTAAAACAAGATATGCTTCCAATGCACTGCTCTGAATTAACACCTAGAATGTGCAAAAGAGATCAACATTAATCCAGTTTTGACTGTCACCACAACTTGTTCAGCAGCTGGCCTTTAAAATGTGTATGTTTCCCCATTTTCTGTACTCATCATTGCAGAAGTTTAATGTGAAGAGAAGCCCATAACTGCCAGGCACTTTCCCTAGATAAGTAAACCATGTTTCCTCCATGTTGTTCCCTCTACATATAGAAGTATTTTTATGCTTAAGTTTTCACAGGATGTCAAAAGTTTTTTTATAGTTTCAAAGCATGAAGACTCAAAGAAATTACATGGATAAAATTACCTCTTTATATTAATACATGCTTGGTTTGGATACGAAATGTGAAGAGGGGAGATGAAGTACAATAGAAAGGTTATTCAGAGACTAGACATTTAGGCTTTTCTTATGTTCTCAAATTCCACACATTATGCAACTATACCCTGGTTTTGGATGAAGAGTCCTGCTCATAGCCCACTTTCTCACTAGTTTGCAGTGAAAAATTGAGCTGCTTTGAGGAAGAATGCACCAAGTGAAATTTCAGGTACAAAAACCAGTAAAGGAACATAAATGCATCAAGTTACTTTAGCAGCATACAGGCAGCACACAGTTCTCTTTTGAACCCCTCCCGTCCCCACCCTGTGACGCCACCCTTATGCAAGTACTGAACCCAGGAAAATAGAAAGAACTTGAGGGATTGAGTATGAGAGGACAGTATTTTCCTTGGAAGGTATGAAAAAGCTCTTGGCATTTATCCAGTAATGTCTCTCCACTGACTCCCAGCACAGCTCTGTCTGAAAGTGCCCTTAGGATAAAGGAGGGTTAAGTGTTTTGCCAGGCCAAAAGCCAGAGTATGCAGAATCGTGTGTAAACCCATCTCTGGCCTAACTGATGGATCTCAGGGCATTTTCATCACCCCACCTGGAAGATGTCTAACCTCCTTCAGACAAAATCAGAATTCTTTCCTACCCAGAAGCAATTAAAAGCTTCAGAAAACCATAAAGCAATTGTTCAAGCACTTCACAAACTACAATTTACATGAAGGATGAGTTTACACAAAGTGTTTTCTTAATTGCTACATTCTTCTTCAGTTTACAATTACAGAAATGCATATAAATTTAGAGCCAAAATATCTTACCACATACGTAACTTACAAGGGGTGTTTCACTATAACCCATCTCTGTAGCTACTTGTCATGGTCTAAGCTGAGCTGACAACTAAGCACCTCACAGGCACTCATCCACCTCCTTGACCCCAGTGGGATGGGGCAGAGAATGCAAAGCTAGACTTGGGGGTTCAGTGATGCCCAATACAATTGCTCAACACTCACCGAGTGGTGCCAAACTCCATCCAGGAGCCTCGATTGCTTCCCCTCTGCCAGGTAACTCCCCGGTTTATACACTGGATGTGATGTTCTGTGGCCTGCTCAGGTCAGCTGCTCCAGCTATGCTCCCTCCTGGCTTCCTGTGCACCTGCCTGCTGGCAGAGCACGAGACACCAAACCTGTCCTTGAGTTAGCGTAAGCACTACATAGCAGCAACTAAAACAACAGTGTGTTATCAACATTATTCTCATACTGAATCCAAAACACAGCACTGTACCAGCTGTACCAGCTGCGGAAAAGTTAACTCTGTGCCAGTCGAAACCAGGACAGTACTCCAAACATTCTCCTCACCTCATGCAAAAGAATAGCAAAACCCATTCTGTTATCACAGTTAAACACCTGACATATTATTTCATTTTTAGAAAAAAAAATGTTTTGCTGTTTTGCATTTACATCCAAATAGCACAGCTTTTGATTTCTTTCATAGAGCTCCATGCTTGTGGCTTGTAATTAATGTGCCATTTCTGTTCAGAAAATATATCAGAGGTTGTTCATAGACCATTGCTACAACAGTCTTTTTTAAAAGAACAGCAAATGTCTGCTTTCTACTTTCATTACTTTGAGTTCTCAGAAAAGACAATCACTCTGTCTTTCATCTTCCAGTTGTAGATGTAACTCCATAAACTGTTACGACTGAGATGGGTCATTTCTGAGATTTAATGCTAATGGACTAATAACAAATCCTAATGTAATCTGCATGGGTTTGATTTTTGATGCTTATTGTCCATATAACATGGGTAGCAATGTTCTGCAAAGTCAGAGAAATGTTGGGCATACTTCAATATCTACTCTGTCTACACCCAAAAGGAGATGCTCTAGGAAACAGAGTATTAATACATGAATTAAAAAAATAATACATGACAAAGTAATGTGATTTAGTGTGAAGAAATTCTGATGAAAATACACAGGAAGAAACAGAGAAAGAAGGCAAGAACATTAGTCCCCAAAAGCCCAAATGGATTGTGCACTAAAAGATAAAGAAACCCAAAAGCAAAAATATACCCACTAAACACAAAATTACTTCCTATGACTAGTCCCTTGCCACAATACTTTGAGACAATAAACAAAAATTTATGCAGCTACCTATTCGGAGATAAAAAAGACCGCAATGTGAATGTTCTAGGTTCAGCAGAATTAATGATCCCTAAACTGTAGCAGAGTATGCAACAAATCAAACTGACATGCACTGCGCAAGATTTAGTCAGCATCAGTCAGAAATTATGCTTCAGCTACATCCACATACCAAGAAAATGAGTGTATTGGAAGGAATCCACTCCAGGATATCTGAGTCCAAAAAAAAGTAATTACTTTAACTCACAGCTGTGTAAAATAATTATACTGCATACAGGTGATTTGCAGAAATGGATTAATTTTATAACTTCCCAAGACCTGCATTTAGCAACCATATGTTAGTACATAAAACCAAACTAACTGTGTTTCTATTCCTATTTATTTTGTAGATCTTAATCACAAATTGGATCAGGAAAAATCTATAGACTGAGCACTATAATTTATGCATAGCATGAGACTTTTATTCCCATATCTGTATGCAAACCAAAAAACCAAAAAAAAAAAAGGCAAAAAAAGAGCTGTGGTGATTTGTTTGAGCCAAAAGGCTTATCAATCAAGCATCTGTGCAAATGCTAACTCGTCATTGTCATATTGTTTGCTGCATAGCAGATAACACGCTCATAATCACATTTTACAGAAAAACATGTCACTTACAAAAGCCACAGAATAAGCCATTGTTAAATATTAGCAAAAATCATAACTTCCTTATCTTTAATACTTCACTTTTCAGACTTAAGTGTTCCGTTACTAGTTATACGGTTACCTGATTTTTTAATGTACCGATATTTTACTCCATTTTCAGCATGAAAGCTGGATGAAAAAGGTAAGCACAACAAGAAGAGGTAACATTCTTTCTGTAGAGAAATACTGTATTATAGCCATAAGATTTCAAAATTAGGGCCACTGAATAAATTTTTAACCATTCTTTATTAAAACATTTTCCAGTCTCCAATCAAATTCATTGTTTAGTGTCTGTTTATCTACCCATCTTTTTCCTTGTTCCTCTTTTTTAACCTACAGAATAAGCCTCATTTTTTTCCAGGTAGCCAGTCATAGTAGTAGGCTCTCCTGGCTCCTTGTATCAGTTTAAGACTGTTTAAAAACAAAAGCTGCTATTCTTAAGCGGCTGCTTTCACTGCTGCTAGGCAGCCACATGCTGCCTGTCCTGACCCCTTGCCAGCTCCCTCCCTTTGTCACAGTACAAGAGAAGCGGGCAAAGCCATAGAGGGATGCAAAGAGCCATGGAGGGACAAATCTAAGTAAACAGGGATAATGGAATTCACTAGGCTATTTCATCAGCCTTAGCATATGCCCATGGATAAGGAAGATTTATGGAAGGAATCCAGGGCTCCAGGCTTCTTCAATTATACGTGACTTCTAGCAACATGAAAGAAAAATATATCTTAATATAAAATGATGGAAATTGAAGCCCCAAACCTAGATGTCTTGCCAAAATGGTGCTTAGAAATGCAAGCCAGGCTCATGCTGCCAGCAGCAGATCCCAGTCTCCAGAAGTCTCTTCCTAGAGGTTTGTCACCAGCAGGTCATTGGATGCCATAGGAAAGGCAGGGCAACCCAAGGTAAAACTACTTTGTAACTCATCTTGTGCTTTCTGCATCCTGAAGCATTATTAACCATTAGCAACATTCAAAGACTGCTCTAGATAAAGGCCCATCAGCCCTTTCTGGTGCTTTTCAGAGCTGCTAATCACCTATATATTGGGCTTTCCCCCAAAAAAAAGTTTAATATAGTTTGGGCAGTAGCTTTGTGAGTTGGAGATAATAAATTATTCACTGTTACAGTACAGAATCAGAGAAATTAACCTTGAGAGTCTCCACTAGTTGTGAGTTCCTGATATATGATGCCTTATAACCTTTAGGGGCTTTCTCTGAATATGTAGCATTTCCTAACATCTTTTACACACTGCTACTGATCCTCATGACTAGCTCCCACTTAAAAGAAAAAGGGTAAAGTCTGAACTCCTATGGCTTCACTCAGGCATCTAAAGAAACCCAAAATCAGTCAGGGGCTGGGAGAAAAGGATATATGTGATTCAAACAGCTTCTGACCCCTTATGACCTGCTCCACATCACATAACAACTTCATGGCATGAACATGGACAGGAGATAATTCTTTAGGGTGGTGTTTTTGGAATGCATCCATACAATAGCACTGTCTCCAGCTATGTTTCTTACAGTGAACTGCAGAACCAGCTAGATTCCTAATATTACCATTTTAATAATATTCTCTTAAGTCAATATTCTGTGTGCAGAAGCAGGTAGAAAGTAAGAACTTCTAAGGCAGAAGTAACATGTCACTTAACATCTGTTTCTTTGCTTTGGCATTGCATTTGTATACCACCACACAGTTTTATCCTCAGAGCAGGGGTTGGTCTCTGTTAGGTGCCTACATCAATGCTCCTTAGTCTTTACTGAGAGAGCGGAAAATCACCAAAATTATCAACACAAATTTGGAGAGCTTATGTGATAGGTGCTCCTCCATGAATATTGAACGATCACAAGGTCTGGCAATACGCTGCGTAGTTTCAAAGCAGTATTAGCATTTAGAAGGTATGTTTCAACTTATCTGATCTCTTTGCTCTTCATAAATGTTGTTAGTATTCTATAAATAATATTCCACATATCTAGATGATCTAGATGATCAACAACCACTGCTGAACAAACATTAAAAATGAAACACGGTAATGCCAGCAGAGAAAGTAAAAATTAGATCAATCTGATTCAAAAGATCCATAAGTATAACCTGAAAATACATTTTCCTTTTCAACAATATTTCTAAAATTTATTAATATGCCAGGGACCTGATTCCCACCTTCCACTCTCATTGAGCAATTAATTATTCGTTGAGAAAACTCAGTTTTAATTTTCCTAACTTTTAAACCAGTTTCCAGTGATTGTGGTTCACAGTCACCATTTTCCAGCCATACTGTGCTGTCAGGACCAATGATAAGAATACCTGCAGCTCCCAATGATGTAATTGGCACATGAGGAGCACTTACAAAAGCAGCATGCACCTTCTACATAGTGCAGCCATCTGCACTTTCAGGAAGTATGCTAATGCTTTGAGAGTAGTTTACAGGGTAGAAGTTGCAGGATCAGAAGCCAAAAAAACTTTTGAAAGGTTTTATACCCTACTGAACTGTCTATTCTCCACTAGACTCATGAGAACTCCCCTACAACTATTACAATCTACACCTTATCACGCACCTTTGTTTTCAAATGAAAATATGCTAAAATGCTTCAGACTGCTCTCACCCATTATTCATAAATAACCATTAGTTCTGAAACTGAGCTAGTATCTGAACTTCAGTGGCTTTTGCTCTTTACCACTTGGTTTTTCTGTAATACTGGCAACTTCTTGCATTGCTTAATGGACTTGTTTCTCTGCATGTATGAATGACAACGTGTACAACGATGATGATACTTATTACCATTCTAAATTAGCTGGAGAAATGCTTTAACAATGCATCTTACAACAGGTGAAATATGTCTTGCCACATGGTAAAATGTGATGATGACTTTTAGAGCTGCTAATTATAAGAACTCACTTAACATCAAGATGTACAGATTTTTATTGATGTGTCCATTAAAGCATTAGTATTTTTCTAACACTCCCAATTTTGAGTTCAGCCTTTGTGCAATATGCTGACAGACAGGAAAAGATACGTGCCAACCTTTTTTTTTTTTTATACTGTATGATTTCTATTTTTTCCTCCTCTCATACTGCATTTCTCTGGTCCTATTTACGATCTGATTTCCTATCCGCAAAAAACTTCTATTTCCTCAATACCTTAAATATTGTGAATTTCTTTCTCTTCTCATTTCTGTCACTCTACCACCAAAATCTCTACCTTTCCATCTTTTCCACATTACTGTAACTATGATTTCACAACTTAAGATGTTCAATGTTATTATAATTTTGATTCATATCTAACCAACTACCACCTTACAAAAAACTAACAGGTACATTTTCCCTGTCTTGGCTATGGGCAGCCTAAAGAAAAGGCTCTAAAAAGGTATTAATGTTAAACTTTAGTGTCTCTTAAAGCTGCAGTTGTTGAAGATGTAAAAAATAGCAGGGGTGTTTAAGCGACAATGCAGAATGTGGAGTGGGAATTTTAACCAGCAAATTAAAATGGAAATATCCTAATGGTATAAATTGGTAACTAAACGGTTCCCATTCATACCAGGAAATTTGAGGCTTGGGAAAAATACAGGAAAAGTCCCAAACATGAGCCAGAGAAGACTCCTAATCAGGGCACATAAACTCTCTACCGAAGCAGTAAAACTGGCAAACACGCTGTCCTGCTGTTTGCTTGCACTGGCATGGGGTGTTTAGGAGCAGGAAAGATTGCTAGACCCTGCAGCAGGCAGGCCTGAAAAGCACGTGCAAAGAGAGATGGGAGATGCAGAAAGCCACCAGTTATCTTCAGAAGCAGAACTCTGTCACTGAGTTGGAATGGCCACAGAAGCAGTAGGTAGATAAAAACCAACCTAAGTGTGGGAAAGAGGGTTAATGTCAGGCATAGCAAAAACACTGTGAAAGAGTCAGAGTGACAGGAAATGCCAGACCGAAGAAGTAATGTTCAGAAATGAGGTGAGAAAATGGGACTCCTCCTTCCTCCACATGGCACTCCTCACATATTACAGATAGGGAAATACAAGGGCAAGGTTAGCTACATGCTCTACTTTCGACAAGCAAGCAATGGAGCATCCTGCTGGGCTGCTGCCCCGCAGACAGCTCCTTAGAGTTTGCTGCCAGCATTTTCTGCTAAGGAGAGTTATCTTGTTCTTGTAGGACAGTCAGCTTTCATCTGTTAGCCTGAAATAAAGAAGTCCCATCTGCTGCTGTCTGTTTTTGATAGGTGCAATGGCCGTAGAGAAGACCACACACTACAGGATATACAAAGAACCAGTAAGTAATATATGAACGAGTTAATTCTTAAAATCCTTTAACAATTAAACCACTTCCTTCAATGTCCAAAGGAAAACGAAGCACATAAACCATGAAATCTGTCAAGCAACTGGAATGTCACACCCACCTCCCTCTGCCTCAGTACCATTTGTTGCTGCAGTAGCACTGTCATTTTCTGGGTATTTGTACGGGATGTGATAGGAAGTGTCTCCAGCCCTGAAGACACTGCAGTGACAAAAAAAGCTTTATCAATAGTCACAGGTGCTGTCAAAATAATATTCTCACCTATGCATTGTTTCTTTTTAAATTTGCAAGCTGCAACTTTTGTCTGAACAAAGATTGTGGCTTTAAGACTGCTTTCATTTATATGCCTTTTTCTACAGATATATTACAAGCTGTTAAATAACACTGTTCTGAATACTATATTGAAGTGCCACAAAATTAGAACAGACTGCTTGTAGCAGGATCTAAGTTTCTAAAGTTTCTAACTAGATGAATTTTCTGTAATACTGTCCAGATTTAAGCAAGGCCAAATAAAAAACAAAAAACAGACTCAAAGCCAGAAAGGAAAAGGCTATTTTATGTCTTCATACATCCCTACCCCACATGATATATCAGTGGAGACATGGCTGAGAGCAGCAGAATGCACATAGCAGCCCTGGAAAAAAGAAATGTTTGGCAAGGTAAGGACTAGTTTGCTTTGTTCCCCGCTCTGACCTCCACAGTTGTTTTAATGCCTCCTGACAGTGCTGCTAGTGCTGTGTGCATCCTCCCTTTCTCAAAACAGCTCTGCNAATTCTGGCTAAATGCACCAAAAAAGCCTGCATATATATTCCTTCAGTGTTACTCTAAGTAGCCAATATTTATATATTCTATGTTTTCAATGCCTCCTGTATATCTCTATTATTTATTTGCTTACTGTACTTAGAACTGAAGAATATTTTCATTCCTTCATCACAGACAGAAAAGCAAGCAAGTAACTGACTGGAGCTGAATCAAGCTCCTAAAATTAGATTTTTTAAAAAATACTGCCTGCACAAACCAACTTTTGCAGTAATTGAATCTCTTACCATTGAGATTATTGCTGCATCCTTCATCAGTTAACCTTCAAAAATTACATATACTGTTCCCTGCAACATTTTAAGAGGACATTGCAAAAAATTCAAAAATCACATGCTTCAGTTGATAGGGAAAAAAAAAGAAAACTATAATGCCAAGCAGCCTACAATGAGAGCTGTCACAAACACTTGAGATACCAGTAATTAAGCAATTTTAAAAGCAAGCTATATGCTGGCAATGCCCTTTCATTCCTTTTTTCACCCATCATATCCTCAGAGCTAGGCAAACAAGCTGAAAATAATCCAGCATATTAGGTGACTGCAGTGAAGTTTTGTTTCCTAATTATAAATACCATGCCTGTGCTCAGACAAAAGAAATCCCTCTGAACTGATGTAAGCTTCTCTCATAAAGAGCTGCAACAGAATTAAAATACAGCTGCCCTGTTTTCAGTAATGAGGTCCTGAGTGCTTTGCATTATGCTGACTAACATTTACCCTTTTTCTGTCTAAAGTAACTGCAATAATCAGAAAGAGCCGTTAATCAGAAAACCTTCTGCACATCTGCCTCTCGGAAGCAAAGAGACACTTACCTTCTGAAGACTTTAAAAGGCCTTTCTACTGCAAAAATAGTAAAGATGCTTCACTGCTGCACTTCAGCATCCCTCGCTCTGTAGCAGTTTACTAGGAATACAGATCCTCCACCATTTTCTTGTCACGTGGGGTAGTGGTACTGCTAAATAAGGGTGATCACCTGCCTTAACACAGCCGTCTGTGTGAACCGGCAGCTACTGGGCTTTGGTTACAGGCACACTTAAACAAATGCAGAGCTGTGTTTTGGCCGTGAAAATAATGATTTTTTTCACAATCCTGTGGAGCATCACCAAACTTTGATACAGCGAGTCAGCTGGTGGTAGCAAAAAGCCTCCCTGCTGCTTCATTTCACTGCCTGAGGAAAGCTTATGATGAGACTGCATGACAAAAGTTCCTATGTATTCAACCTATTTCAGCCCTCATTCCTGTTTGCAGAAGATGGTTATAGAGCACATGCATATTCAAAAATGGTTTGCATAATTTTTTTCAGTTTGCAAATCATCAGTGGGAATGTAGGTATAAATTTAAAAACAGAAAAATACCAACAACCACCAGTTCAGAAGGCACGGTGGATTCTAAAAACACAAACTGTATGTGCAGCAGGAAGCAATGTCCACAGCCTGTGCTCCTGGCTGTGTTTCTTAGGGAAAGAAAGGATACTTCTTCCCAGGCACTGCAGTCTCACAGTCTCCTTTTATAAAAGCCTGTTGGGAGTAGGGTCCCTAAAAAATCCAGGTTCCTTTCCAGATGCAAAAGAGCTTCCAACCCTAATCCCTACAGCAAGGCAATAGACCTCAGGGCAGCCTAACCTTCAGCTGCTTTCTCTCTTCACACTGCACACATCCTCCTGGAAAGTAAGTTACAGGAGAGCTGGAGAAGTTTTCACGTCAGACTGCTTAGCCATAAACAGTCAAAAACAAACAAAAGCCTAACCCCATTTTCTTTTTTCAGTACTGCTCCATGCACACCTACAGTACAGTGCAAACAGCAATTCATTGGCTCCCACCTTGTTCTTCATGGTATTAGTAATCCCAAAGAGAAAGTGCTCATCATCAGCTATACACCTCCTGGTAAGTCACTCGCCAGATGCTATTTTAAAGGACAACAGACAAATACAAAGCATTTCAAGAAACTAAAACATCATCACTGATATGAAAATATACTGATATGAAAATGCAGACATGTCATCTTTGATGTTTCTGTCACCTAGCTGCACATAGAATTGCCAGTGATGGGGATATTTCTAGCACTTTTGCAACTGGTCAATATTTAATTCATTTAAAATCAAAAGTCCATACACCCAGAAGCTCTATCCAGGAAATAAAGCTATAAAATATTTATGTACAATAGAAGTCATTAGTAGCTAGATTATGATGAAGCTGTGAAATTAGTAACATGGTAGAAAATAAGGCCTTGATCCTCTATGTGCAGAGTAACAAAGAATATTTTTGAGATTTTCGGATGCTGTTGAGGAAACTTCCCTGTCCGACCACCCATGAGCCACTCTGGCAGTCACACTCACAGCGCCTCATCTGGGACCCCACACTCACACAGTCAGACCAGGTTTCCTTACCGGCGTGACCCCACGCTTCCCATAGCAGAGCCTCAATCCTTAATATAATCAAATCATGGTGCAACAACAAAAGAACAGCTTGAGCTGGGTCCCTCTGAGGAAGGACCACGAACAAAGGAAACTCTGGGCTTTTATACCCTCACAGTCTGTGAGCGCAAAGTCTGGGGGTCGTCCAGCAAAGTCATCAGTCCCTGCTGTGTTTCTGAGTGTCCAGTCACCTGCTGGAACAACATTTTCCCCTGCCCTTTGTCGGGCAAAGGCCAGCACCAGTTCATGGACTCCTTAACTGACTCTCTGCTGGGACCACCTACCTCACTGGGGCTCACTGCCAAAGTCAGGTCTGTGTCAACAGGGTTAAAGTTTCAAAGCTCATTAACACTTCAGGCTGAAGTCTCATGTCATTGATAACATTGATTGGAATATATTATATAATTAATTAGCTCAGAAACAGTGGTGCTTTTAACAGCAGGGGAGTTTTTCATTTTACCGCTAAACCATGCTAACAAAGTGCAGGTCTTCTTGCTTTAAGAAAGTGGGTCTATCAGGCCAATCTCACAATTTCATTAAAATTTCAGTATCATGAGTAAATAATAGAATGTAGTGGGATTTTTTTCCATTTTAAAATTGTTTTTCAGTCACTGAAGTACTAGTCTTTTCTTCTTAGCAGATTTTTATAAAGGTCTTGGTATTTGCCATGTAAATATTAAAGCTGTTTTTACAAAAATGAGATCACCAGGACCCTCCTACACGCAACCTTCTCAGCTGTTGCTCCTTTACTTACATGTTTAGTTTTAACCTTTAAAGCATGGTCCTTGTGTTAAGTCAAATGTCATATTTTGTGCTGCCAAGTGGGAGACCTAAGTTCAATTCCCTTTTCAAGTCCATAATTTTGTAGTTCAGCAGGAACTGGAAGCATAACTGAAGCAGCATGCCTGGTCCCCAGAGCGTCTGGAATTGCTTTCCAGCAAATCTAGCCAATTAATAAACAATCCTGACAGCAGTGAAAGATGGCAGCCCCACAGGTATCCAAGGAAAAAAAGGAAGCAGGCATCCAAAGGGAAGTAAACGTTATTTTTTCTTACAATAGCTTTTCAATCCTTTAAGATCTATATATAGCACCCTGCTTTGCCCACAAAAGCATAAGGCAAACCTGGGATACCTAACTCATTACCTTATTCTAGCTTTGGGATGACAGAACAGACATTTAAAAAAAAATATTTGGTGAAAGCTTTGGTCATGAGAGTCAATGTGAATTTTTTCCTGGGTTCCAATCTGTCAGTATTTTAGTTCAGTACTGACATCAGTATTGATACTGACTTGAATAATTAGTGGTTTTGAGATTTATTTGTATTTGGATAAGTCACAGAGACAGCAGAGTAGTCTCAGAATTCTTATTAATCTTGTAACACACAAGATTTTTCTTTAATTAAATTTAATTATCTTTATTCACTGGCAGCCACAGGCAACATGATGAAAGCAGCTTTTCTATTAATATTACACTGGACTGCTTCCCCTGCTGGGCAAGTTTCATAGCCAGCAGTACAGCAATTGTCACAGAGGGACATTTTGGACAGAGCCAGTAGAAGAATTATCTATTCTGAAACATCACTATACACGTGAGCAGAAAAGAATGATTCCTGTTACTTTGAGAAAATGCTATTAAAAAGATAAATGAAGCTTGCTTTTGAAGTCTTATTCTAGTAGGTTAAATATATTGTGGTAGTTCTTCAAAGGAAATTGTCTTCTGCTCAGTTCTTCCACCAGTTTTCTAAGCTCTCCCCCAAAACGTTCCAAGTATCTGTGTTCTTGTATATACTGTTCTCACTGCTTCTTGTTCCTCAAGTCATTCCATAATTTAATAGTATTTCAGTATTTAATAGTTGAGCTCTTTCTGACTTTTTCTGATATGGAAAAGGATAATCCTTCCCTACAACAAAGGTAAGAGCAAGACTGATCTGGTACACACAACCACTAAAATACTCTGAGGAATGTGCTGGGTAAAAGCCAGCATAATCATCTGTAGTGTTCTCCCTCTGCATCCTGACCAATTTATCATCACCAACCTTTATACAGCTCTGTAAGGCAAGACATGTTCTATCAAGAAGAAATTACCTCCAGACTTCGTAAATTTTACTGCTGGCATACCTCCAGTCAGCAGCAGCAAAGTATGTTATCCTGCCTACCTAACATTCATACAGTGCTCCACAAATTTTTACTTTCTATATGTAGTCACTCTCAGCTGTTCCCATATGAAAAGCTGCATAAAAAGCTGTTTTCTTTCTGGAAAGACTGACATTAGTAATGTGCTATCAAACCTTTCCGTACTTTTTTTATGAGGCCAAAGAAACTCTAGGGTATATTACTTCTGGTGTTTGTATATTTCTGAGGCAGGTTTATATCTTTTCTCCAGTGTTTTAATGCTAGTAAGCATCCTTATTCTTCCCTCCCTGCTGTGACTTTTCCTTGCAGAAATAAAACATAGCCATAGACTTCTTTAAAACTGACCTTAACAGCTTTAAGAGTTGCTATGGGATGAAGGGGGCAATGACTAGACAACAAGATTTTAAGGCACCTTTCCACTCTAATTTTTGTTTATGATTTCTGTTTCAAAACTTTAATTACCTCTTCTATGTAATCGTCAATTTTATTAGAAGAACTGGCAGACATCTGCTGGATGAATGCAGAAAAGAATACAAACAGCATTCTTCACTGACCCTTTTCCACTACTAAAGGAACCTACTTCAGCACAGTACAAGTAGGAACTTAACTTTTTTTTTTTTCCTAAACAGGGATATATGGATATAAAAGGGATCAGAAGACAGTTACTAAGTAAATGCCTTTATAAACTTTGAACTACTAACTCAGTTGTTCATTGGCTGGGTGTGAGTTTGAATACAAATAAATGATAAGTTTCTTTATTCTTCAAAGGTCATAGAACCATAGAACAGTTTGGATTGGATGGGACCTCAAAGATGACCTGGTTCCAACCCACCTGACAGGGGCAGGGACACTTTCTGCTACAGTAGGTTGCTCAAAGCCCCATCCAGCCTGGCACTGAACACTTCCAGGGATGGAGCATTCACAGCTATTCTGGGCAACCTNTCCATTAGATTTTACAACTTACCAAGAAAAAAATCTAACAAGAAAACTTAAACCCAGTGGGAAGTAGATTTTACTGGTTCCATGCTCCCACAATTAACTGTAAAAGGGGAAGCTGAATAAGTTTCCTTATTTTACTTCTGTGGGCTTTGGTGTCAGTCATGTAAAGAACAGAAATAGCCATTGCTGCTGACTAAAAAGAAATTTAGTATTAAACAACTTCTAAATGAGATAAGAAGAAAGACTAAACTAGAAGCTATAGTGACCATATACATTTTATACCAAGAACTATTATATATTTTTCTTGCAGGTTGCACCATATTTCATCATGCACTTAAATTTTTACTGAAAACACAAGAACATTAACATGGTCCAGTTCTGGATCCTGATGGGGGAATTAGTCTAAGCAAATACACTAAGTTCTAAGAATAAAGAATGTACTGCATGCAAAACTCCAATGTGAACTATTGTGGAGTAGTACTTCAGGGATACATAGAAATTCCTAAAACACAACAGTTCTTCTCAAAGTGGATCTAACAATTCATAGCAATAAGATGTTAACGCCCCCCTATAAAATCCATGGCCATAGGAATGTTTTTTCTAGTACCAGTGCAAGTTCAAAACTCAGATTTTTTTCCTGAGGTGTCTTACTAAAAATTTTACTGCATCAAAGTTATCTCAAGTCCAAAATGTGTGTTTTACAAATAATTCTAAATCAGACACCTAGAGTTTTCCTTTCTAAGAACATCATGGGAATGTAAGAATGACAAGTCAAACCCCTAGGATGCTGTCTGCATGTAAATAATCAGTGTGACTGACTTAGAGAGGATCAGCATCTGGCTGGTTTTAATTTAAAATGCTTTATGGCAGACAGGAATTATCAGATGATTTCTTCATGTCAGATTTGCAAGCCTGAAACTAGTCAGCACCCCTAAGCAACTCTTCCTTGTTTCCCATCCCATTTACTACTGATTGTAAGTAGAAGTGGTAAGCATTTTTTGATACAAAGATTTTTTACTAGAAATGTGTGGTTTGTCAAAAAAGCAGCTTTATTAATGGAAATTAGTTGTTTTTGATGAACTCCCAGTGAAACCCTGCAGAGATGACACAAAAAGAAGGCTGCCAGGTTGACAGAAAAAGTACCTCCAAGTAAAGGACATCTCGTTAACCTACATTTGCAGATCCTAAGCCACCCTTCCACATAACAACATGGATGCAAAACAGCTGCACACAGGAAATTTTGCTTGCTTTGCTTCTCCCAGATTTCTTTTACAGAAAATTTCAAGACTTCTACTTTTCTTTCTGGAATGGAATTTAGAAGCTTAGAGGATTGGGTGCAATGTTGAAATGTTGTGCCAACCCACCATAGTTTTGCTGGTTTCAAGGTCAAGCACTCAGTATTTGGTTTATTTCAGACTCTACAGATTTGATGAATGCTTGTCCTCTGCTAACTCTCTTGAAGATTTTCTTCTCTCTCGATGGCAGCCTGCTGGTTGCAAAAGAACAGAAGCCAACAACAGAAGCATCCTCTCCAATCCACAACAGTAAACGGAGTCCAGAGGGCCACCCTTCTCTCTGTCTGATAACACAGCAGGGTCACTTGGCAGCAGTAATGCTGCCAGCACAGAGGCTGCATATCCACCCAAAAGCAGGTCCACACGTATTCAATCTGCCTCAATTGCCAGTTCAATTAAAACAGTCATAAATGCTCCTCTGCCTAGAGCTTGAAAATAATCACAAAACCCACAACTTTCCCTTATGGTTTTCTTTTGCCTATAAGCAGCGCTTTTTTCAGACTCTGGGCCTTGACTCCCTCCTATTTTCCTTCCCAGCAGTTTTGCACTGGGCAGAGATATTACTTCACTTTCATCCCTCTATAATCTCATCATGGACTGGTAATACCATCAGTACCCGGCTTTGGCCTGTATTCCCCAGCCACATCTTTAAATCTTTAAATTCCAATTTAAAGGTAGGTTATAAAATCAATGGGACTTCCAGAAGAAAGATAGATTTACTCCTGCAAGAAAGTGACCTTCAAACCAATTGCAACACAACCTTAATTTGGCTCATATCATGCAACCAAGAACCAAGAATCTGTTTTTAGAAAGGGAGAAACACAGTGCTAGTTAAAATAATAGAAATACATTGCATAGTTCAGACTTGAAAGTTCTGCCATCTACTCATAATGGCACACAATTTAATAACATAGATAACAAATGAACAGAAGACTTTTGAAACAAAGCAGATTGATTTTTGCTTACCCTGATTTTTGATTAAATTCTCTGTCACTGTTGAGAAGATCCGTCTCCTCCTTCATTTCTTGTTCTGTTGCTACATTATCCCCAAGCATCTGTTGAGAATTTGCTTCCCATGCACTATCACCACCAACTACCTGCAACACAGGTGTTCCTGCAATGCCCAAACTCTTGTTCTCAGTAGTCAGGCTGTCTGAAGGAGAACAGCCCCCATGTTCAAAAGATTTCTGAAGGGGAGTTTCTACTGTAAATTCTGTCCAAGTGTCAAGAATCAACTCCTGTGCTACAACAGCTGCCAGGTCTTCACGAGGATGTCCGGACCCTGATTTTGGCACCTCTGTCTTGGCAGAAATTTCTTCAGGTGATGTGTCACTTACTTCATTTTGGCCCAGTATAATCCAACCCTCATCTTGCCCACAGCTTTCTTCTGATTTCCTTTCACCATCCAGCTTTTGAGGCACAACAGAAGAACTTTTCTCTTCTAAGTGAACAGCGTCCCATCCAGTCCCACAAACAGGGTGATCTTTGCTTTCATTTGTAATGGATGTTGGCTGAAAAGTATCCAAGGAGCCTGGTGAAAAGCTTTCATGAGATTCTTGAAATGAAAAATTCATTTTGCTTCCTTCAAGGGTATCATTTGCTGCAGGTGTATTTTCCCCCTCAGTAACAAGAATGTAATCCATCTCCAGTGAGGCTGGATCTTGGAGCACCTGCATCCTCACATTTTCCTTACTCTCTGTACTTTCCAGTTCAGGGCTCTTAAGGGAATTTCTTGTCTTTTTTCTCCTACAAAGTAAGGAGTCAGTGCCAGCTTCTAAAAGAACAAGGAAATAGAAACTCTTTTTAATTTTTGAATTACTGATTTAGTCATCATAATACCCTTTAATCAGTACTGTTAGATAAAGCTCTTTTCAGTTGGCTTTGCTCTGTTAATGTGTACTTGCATTTTATAACATCATCACCATCATCATTATTGTTAAAGGTTATACATTAACACTGCAATCATTCCCAAGGGACAAACAATTCAGTGTGCCATAGGCTAGGCCCTGAACAAACAACAGAAATTATATTCCTACTTCAGTGTTTAAAAGCTTTAGAGAGAATGCAATTAGAGCTCTTTCCACAATACACGCTTTGTACATGAGTGAGACGCACAAACTCCACACTTCACTCAATGCCTCCTCATTAAGCAGTAATATTCCAGACACTTCCTCTTTTCTCCATCCTACGTACTAGCCCTGGAAAGCAGATTTTCTTACCATCACACGATCTTCTATCTCCATCTGGTGGTGAGTCAGGATTGCTGGTTTCTGCTTCAGATATTCCTGTCAAAAAATCAGAATCTGCTGGAGTTACTTCAGACTTGGAGAGTGATGGTACTGCAGTGAGATTTTCCTGAAGGCATTTTGTGGATGTTTCAGATACCTTATCTTCAGTCATTAGGATGCCTTCTGCACCTTCTGGAGGAGCTGGCAGTGGCAATTGTTTTTCCAAAGAAACACTGCCATAAAATGGCTGCTGTAAGAAGAGCTCATCATTTGCATGCTCTCTGCTGCCAGAGGGTTCAGCATCAAAAGATGCAGAGGATGGCAGAGTACACACCTCTGGCAATTGGTTATTGGGTACTTCCTTAAACACAGGAACATAATTTTCAATTCCAGCTTCATGTTCTTTTGTTGTGTCTTCAAACTGTTGATTATTTGAATCAGATTCACTGCCTTCATTACCACCAGGTAGAAAGGATTTGGGAAAGAGTGTCTGCTCATCCTTTGATTTCCCTTCTGCTGCCTCACTGCCTCGTAGTGCCAGTACGTTCATTCTATCGCATGTGCCTGCCAGGACATTAGTCACTGATGTGTTCCTGATACTATGTTCTACCCCTGTGTCAGATTCATCTACACATTCTTCTGACCTATCTACCTCATCACCAGTTATTGCTGCATGGTCAGTATCAGAATATTTCACAACTTCAGCCAAGGCACTGATTTCTTTTAAGCTTTGCTCTGCCCTATCAGGTTGATCGAAATCCATGGGAAGCAGATACATTTGGGAGGTCGCTAATTGAGCTGTGTCAGTTGGTGTTCCTTGATGGCTTGCATGAGTGAAACTCTCATGGACCATGTCCATCAGATCTAAGGATGTCACTTTCATAACTTCATTGGCAATTTCAGTTGACCCAACAGGGTCAAAACCCACTTTATTTTCCAGACTGTATTCTTCTGAAATTGCAAATTCAGAAGGCTCCGGAGGATTAGAAGAGATAAATTGATAGTATTCATCATTCTTTGCTGGTTTGTAGTCCTGGGCGCTACTATTTTCAAAGTGCATCTCCACCTTCTGCATTGCTAATTCACGCTTTGAATCCAAATCTGCCTCTTCAATCGTATTTGACCTTGTGTGAATTGGCTGACTGTCTTTTTGTCCAGGCTTCACTGCAATCTGAGAAGATGGGATAGAGGCATGCTTAGTTCCATATTCCTGGCACACATCAGGACTGCTTGATGACTCTGAACCATTGTCTTGGTCACAGTGACTCAAAATATCAGGATTTTCACCATCTGATTTCAAAGTGACAGTCTGCTCAGCAGTAGTCCACAGGTCAGGCTCCACTGAAAACTGCTGATTACTTTCTTGTGTGTTATCCTGTACAATATCTGGGATAAGCACAGTTTGGGAAACTAATATATTCTGCTCTGGACTTGACTTTTCTTGCATTTCAAAAGACAAGTCTTCTACAGTGAAAGAACCTGTCATGGCTTTATGCACTTCTAATCTTTCACAGGTGTCCACCGGTTGTCCTTGACGAATGAGA
The DNA here is from genome assembly GCA_013400915.1 of Pardalotus punctatus. Taxonomy (NCBI): domain Eukaryota; kingdom Metazoa; phylum Chordata; class Aves; order Passeriformes; family Pardalotidae; genus Pardalotus; species Pardalotus punctatus. Next base: position 56,685 of record VZTX01000587.1, read on the forward strand.
CTTGCATTTCCCTCATGGTCTTTTGGTAAATCTAGCACAGTGATGGCTTGAACTGATGTATTTGGTATATCTCGCTCCTCATCTGAAAAAGAATTCTGTGGAATCAGGTGATTTTCCTCATCTGTAGAAAATGACTGCTCTATCAACCCCCTTTCTTCTTTATCCAGTATGAAAGAATCAAATTGTTTGAACTGTAAAGTATCTTGATTTATCTGACCATCAGGACTATTAACAGAATGTACCAGCCTTTCGTTTTCTTTTTCATCAGAGTAAAGGGGGGCAGGCTGATTTTCATCATTACCAGTATCAGTGAAATGTGCTTCTGTTAGTTCTTCAGCTTGTGAAGGGGAACCACAGGAGTCCTCTTTACTATTTCCTAACTGGTTCTTTGCAGAGTTACTTGAAACAGAATACTGATCTTCCGATTGCTTTTCTTCATAAGATTGTGAACTCCACCATTCTGAACTGTTATCTGGGAAATCACACACTCCTACTGTGGATTTTGGATCAGTTCTTAAATCAGCTTCCAGTGACATACTCCACCTATCTACAGCTTTTGAAGAATACTCTTCTTTATCACCAGCAGCAGAAGTCCATGTAGGATCTTCATTCATTTGATAGAAAAATGAGTCTTCCCCACTATCTGTTTTTTCACTGAAAATACTCTCTGGAGTTCTTTCCTCAAGTGTTTCACAGTGGCCTAAATACTCAGTAGTCTTATTATGGTCAATAAAGTCAGTAGTCACAGCCTCCTGCAACACCTTCCTGGCTTCAATTGTGTCAGAATTTTCATTGAAGATGCCTACCAGGACCTTCTCTCTCACCTTGGTTTTTGCACTTAAATTGTCTTCATTTGCTTCAGTACTTGTTGCATTGGACTGAACATAATCCTCTCCATTTTCAGATGCTTCGTGCTGTTTGTTTTCACACATTGAATCTTCATGAATCACTTCTGGACATGCCTCTGAATTCTCTGAATCCTCATTTATGTAAGGACTTGATAAAGAAGACACAGTATCATCATCTACGTGGGCATTCCAAAAATCTAAGCTTTTAGGAACTTTGTTCTGTTCACCACTTGTTTCAAATCCTTCCTCATATTCATTCCCAAATTCATTCTTTTTATAAGAATCTTCAAGATTTTTATTATTTTTAATCTCCCACATATTCCTGCTTCTTTTGTGATGACTGGTAACTGGAAGGTCTCCCCACACATTCACAGATGAATCACTTAAATCAGGACTTGTTCCACTTGAATGTGTATAATCATTTATTGAATTACTCCACACATTATCTTCTTCCAAATAGCTTTTGATCTGTATATCTTTTGAAAGGCTGCTTGTGGTATTTGCTATTTCAAGGACTTCGCTTGCCTCAGGACTTGCTCCAAGAGATTGCAAATGTTCACATGGCTGTGAATCCCAAGCAGTTTGGGGAAAACTGTCATTAAGCACTGCAAATGGCTCTCCACAAAGACTATTAGCAGGTTCTAAATTCTCAGAATTTTCATTTCTCCCAGAACCTATTTCAAGTGAAAATGAATTTTCCACCACAGACATATGTGTAATGTCAGGAACACTAACAAATCCAGAAGGACTACTCTTAAACTCCTCTGTGAAAGAATTTTCATCGGTCCTCATCAGCTCTGAGCTATTTTTGAAAGATACTAACTCAGAATTACAAATGCCTGGATGGTTAGGGGTCACCTCATGTAAGCATTCTTTCCCTTCTCCCAGAGGTTCTTGTGGTTTATCCATCAAATGAATTGGTGTGGCTTGGTCACAACCATTTTTTCCAGAGTCATTCCAGATGCCTGAGTTTCCAGGCATTTCAGAATTATTTTCAGGATTATCACTACCCTTATCAGAACTTTCAGAAATACCTTCCATCCTAGGACTTTTTGCATCCTCTATGACTGCAGCCTCTTTTTCAGCTCCCTCAGAAAGTAACTGTCGCATTTCACTGTAATAATTTTGTGGTAAGGGATCATCAAAAAATTCGTAATTTCTGCCTCCTTCAGAAATACTTGAAGAAGATTCTGAACTCTTCTGCAAGACATCATTCCTCTCTTCCTGACTGACTGGATTGTTTTGATTGGAAAATGACTCATTCTCTGTGATTAACACTTCCAAACTAACACTATTTCTCATTTTTTCTCGGGAGGCGGAAACTTCATTTGTTGACTCATTTTCTTCCAAACCTGTATTACCTGAAGATTCATTGTCCTCTTGCACTGGTTTATTACAAATGTCATTAATCATTTGCTGTCTACTTGTCTCATGTGTTCTCTTACATTCTTTTCCTTCCTGAGAGATGACAACAGCATTATCCCAGCCTTCCTCACTACCCTGCTCACTCTGTAAAACCCCTGAATTCAGCTGCTGCACTGAATCCTGACTACCCAGCTCTTCATCAACACCAGCAGTGTTTTGTGCTGCGTTCTTACTAAGTATCTCCCTCCCTAAGTCACATATTTTCAGATTCAAACCATTCTCAGTGTCTGAAGTTGGTGTAGAAGCATTTGTGTTTTCTACAGGAACACTGCCCACCGTTTCTATATTGTCAGCTGGTGTCTGTCTAGTATTTAATTCATGTGATGGTGATAAGTCATTCACTGTTTGATTATATGCCAGTGTTACTCTTCTGTTTTCAGATAAAGGAAAATTCTTTTCACTGGTACATATTTCATTTGAAAAATGCAGATTAGCTGTTTGCTCTGAATTAAGAAATGGTTTAACAGAGGCAGAAAGACGAGTAATTTCAGAATTTCTTTCTTGTAACTGGGTGATGTTATTTAGGGGAGTGTTCCAGATATCTGTATTTCTAGGGCTTGGAAAAGGCACATTGTTAGGAGATAATGGTTCCTTACTTGATTTTTCAAGTACTTTTGACTCAGCCAAATCTGTGTTAGTGAATTTACCAGTAACTGTTTCTTCATCAAAATCCTTGTCCTCATTTTCTCTTTCATCTTCCACATATGTAGGTGATATGTATGAATCAGATGTTGAATAATTGGTGTCTGGTGGAGAAACAACTAAATCCTCTGCTATATTTGAGGAACTAAGATCCGAGTTTTTGTATAAGAAGGTATCCTCCCATGGCACCACTATGTCCGTTACTTCTTTCCTGATGTTTTTATCATACATATTCCAGCTATCTGTATTTTCAAATTGTTTTGGCCTACGTTTAGGGTCACCAAACACAGTTTTTTCCCCTGTGTTCAGCTTGGAATTTTGTATATTGTTGAAAACAGAATTTGTATTTTCAGAATTTCCATGGTCTTCTACTGAATAATATCTTCCTCTATCCCAGGCTTCTGGATTTTCAGTCTCATTATTCACTGTGATTTCTGAAGGATCTGATAAACCAGATTTTGATATGGCCCATTCCTCAGGAATATTCACTGATTTTAATTCTCTATCCAGTTTGGGCATGTTCCACACATTTTCTGAGGATCTACCAGCATCTCCTTCATCAAACTCGGTCCAGATTTTGTAAGAATCTCCAGCTAACTGACTACCTTTTCCTTCACCACTACACCATGCATCTGGCATCATAGATGTTGGCTGGCTGACCTTCCACAGGTCTGTAAAGCTCTCCGGTTCTTGGTTTGTCTCATCTAAAGAAGAAGTTTGCAAACATGAATGTTCACTGTTTTTTTCTTGATTCTCATGGTTCCAATTATCTTTTTTAAACTGATTACCCCACAGACCTGCACTCATATATTCCATTTGCTTTGGCTGTTTTTGGAGACACACAGAATCTGACGCTCTTCTATCAGTATGTTCTCGTAGCAAGGGACTTTCTTTAGAATCTTTCCATAAGACAGGACTCTGAAATACAGACTCCTGCTCACTTGAACTCCATGCATCAGCATTTCTGGAATCGAGGTCAAAGCCATCCCACCAGCTCCCATATCTAACACGAGACTGAGAGTAATTTGCACCTTCTATTTCATTAATTTTTTTTATGACATCTTGTGGGAAAATTAAAGGCTGCCCATTATCCAATGGTGAAGTATCTACAAGACTATTCATAGGAGTTGGCGGAATTCTTGAATCAGCAGATTTCAAAATTTCTGGTGAAGAAGAATCACCTTCAACTAAATCAATCGAACTTGAAGTTTTCTTACACATTTCTCCTGGATTCTCATCAAATTCAGCCAGATTGTCTTCTTCAATTTTTGACCTAAGTGAGTCAGTTGAATAATCTGCTGTATCATTTTCTAACAGGTTTGCCTCATCAAGTTCTTTCTTCAGAGTGAGTTGATGCCCTTCTGATGAATCACTATTGAGGAAATAGTCATCTGCTGGGGAACAATCAACAGAACGAGAAGATGACTCAGATGGAACTGCAACCATGGGTGCTAGATCAAAATTGAAAAGATTGAAGTTATCGCTGCTGTTTCCTGACTGAGGCTTTTGTTCTTCAGCTATCGCTCCTTCAGGAATAGGGCTATAGGAATCAAAACCAGGCAGAAGACTGTGATGGGAAGCAGCACCTTCTGCAACAGGGCTATCATCACTAAGAAAAACAGAACTCTCCTTGGAAGACCGGCTGCTTCTAATGGTAGCCAAGCCACTGTCTGGACTCACAAGGTCTACATTAACATCAATGTGGGCTTGCATAGACCCATTTAGATCTTGGGGATTTTCCACAAAATTGGTAGAACTGGGCTGTGGTTCTACATCAGAACCATATAACTCCATAATACCAGAAGATCCTTGTGAAAGTGGAGCACTTCCAGCAACAGCTTCAGTAGAAGAAGTTCTACTGTTTGATACCATTTCTGGTTGCCTTCTATTTATAACTTCCTTAATTAGAAGATAAATTTGATCACAGGTCACCAAAGAATTTTCTTGATGATAAATGAGAATTTTGTCACATTCACATTCTAGAGGATCCAGCTCCAAACAAGGATTCTGATATTCTTCTAATTCACAGCAGATCTGTTGAAAAACAGGGTATTTCAGAAGTCACTGCACTTATGGGCATAAAGGCACATATTGACTACATCAGCATGTAATACAGCCATACCTATCTCTTCCTATTAACCTATTGCTTGGCCATTTTGTTATTGCATCCTTATTATGATCCTGAAATAGACAATGTATTACAACCGAAGATCAAGACAAAATATGTGTTAGCTGATTGGTCAGAAATTATACCATTTGACCTTTCAGTTCACTTCTTGTTAACAAGAGAAAATCCAAATGTTTGGTTGTTCCCTTAAGAAATCTGAGTAAAACTTATGGGATGGTACATTAGAAGTGTATTTCTAGAGTGGGATAATTATATTAATAAAATTAATAAATTTATATTGTCCTTGAAAACAATTGAGTCACTTAGCCAAGTGTCCCTAAAATTAGAAGTCTTCAAGACTGAGAAAAAGGTTCAAAAAGTTGCCACTGAGATGGTTTCTTCTATCTGGGGATAAATATAATTTAAAAAAATTGATAGCACCTGCCTCTGGATAAATGTACACAACAGGAATAATTTGTTGTGATTTCAGAGCTTGAATTCTTTAGGAATAACATATACATGTATGAGTTCTGGTCATTACCATTTACAATGTGTTTACTTATCACTCATTGCCAGGCACATTTGTGTAGACCACAATACAAATCCAAGCCAAAACTAGTGGGGAAAAGAAAAATCATTTCAACTGAATTGAAAAATCTCATTTCTTTCAGTATTTCTCATTACCTTTTTTATATTAGTTTGGTTTGAAGCAATAATAAATATCACAATCTTTCCTTTTGTACCATATAAATAAAGCAGCCATTTCAAATAGCTGTGCAGTTGTCGGTCAGCTGTTGCTACATTTTGACCTCACTTGGCACAGACTACATTAAAAAAAAACCAAAACAAAAAAAATTTCCAGGAAAAGTGTCTGCTTCTTTTTCCAGGTACTTACTTGATTGCCTAGCTCTACATTTTCTGAGTATACTGCTATTTGTTGTTTTCTTTGCTTCTCATCTGACAAACAGTTGGCCAAAATGACAAGTACATCAAACCCATATTTATCTATGAATGCTTTCAGATCACTGATGAGACTCCTATGTAACACGCAGTCCTGGAAAACATTAAGAAATTAAAAGTAGTATCAGCAACTTTTCTTGTTTTTTGCATCCAAATCTGTCATAAAAATAGCCACAAATGTTAAAAAGCATCAGCAGCTGTAACAGGCAATAGAATTCCATTTCACTTGTCAAAACAACTATGTGCATAATAAAAATCAAGAACCAGTCCCATAGAACAGTAATGGAAGAACACTAAAATACTAAATGCAGCTTTCGCCGTCTTGAATCTGCTGAATTCCTGCTACCTGCTTCTGCAATGTTGCTTAAAAGCATTCCAAGCTCTACGTTGGTGTATCCCCAGGATAAAGAAATTGGGCAAATGGGGTAGGAGACCTGCATGGATGAGTACGGAAATCCTAGTAAATCTCAAACTCAAGAAAAAAATATCTTGGATATGGAAGAAGGGGAAGGCCACATGGGAGAAATACAGGAACATTGCCAGGGTTGCAGGGATACCATGAGGCCCACTTGGAAATGAGTCTGGCAAGGGATGTCAAGGACAATGAAAACGGCTGCTAGAAGTTTATCAGCAGAGAAGGAAAGATTAGGGAAAATGCAGGGCCACTGCTGAATCAGAGGTGTGTTCCAGGGAGAAGGCAGAATTACTGAATGCCTTTCTTGCTTGTCATTACTGCTGAGACTGGCCCTCAGATGTCTCAAACCTAAGAGGTAAGAGAAGAAGGCTGGAGAAAGGAAAAGTTCCCCTTGGCTGTTGAGGATTGGGTTAGTGATCATCTAGGCAGATTTAACACCATAAATACATGGGCTGTGGTGAGATGCACCCACAGATTCTGAGAGAGCCGTCCAATATTGTTGCTCTGCTGCTCCTCTCCATCATCTTTGAAAAATCATGGAGAATGGGAGAACTGCCTGATGACTCAAGGAAGGCCAATGTCACTCCCTTCTTCAAAAAAGGCAAGGAGACCGGTGAAACTAGCAGCCAGCCAGCCTCACCTCACTTCCTGGAAAGGTGATGGAACAGATCATTCTGGAGGTCATCAAAAAGCATATAGAAGACAAGAAGGTTGTCAGGAGTACAGCAGTCAGGATGGATTCACAAGGGGAAATCATGCTGGAGCAATCTCATAGACTACTACAATGGCATGGCAGGATGGGTTGACAAGGGGAGAGTGGTGGATGTTGTCTGCCTCAGCTTTAGCTGGGCTTTTGACACTGTCTCCCATAACACCCTCATAGGTAAGCTCAGGAGGTGTGGGTTAGATGAATGGACAGTCTGGTGGATCAAGAACTGGCTGAAGGAAGATCTCAGAGGGTCATGATCAGTGGAGCAGAGTCCACATGGAAGCCTGCAGTCAGTGGTGTTCCCCAGGGATCAGTCCTGGGTCCAGTCTCATTCAACTTGTTTATCATGACCTGGAGGAAGGGATCAAACTCACCCTCAGCAAGTTTGCTGGTGACACTAAACTGGGTGAGGGGCTGATCAATCTGAAGGCTGTGCTGCCATTCTGTGGGGCCTTGATCAGCTGGAGGGTTGGGCAGAGAGAAACCTAATGAGGTTCAACAAGGGCAAGTGTTGGGTCCTGCAGCTGGGGAGGAACAGCCCCAAGTGCCAGCACAGGCTGGGGCTGAGCTCCTACAGAGCAGCTTTGTGGAGAAGGACCTATGGGACTCTTGGTGAATCACAAGTTGTCCACAAGCCATCAGTGCTCTTGTGGCCAGCAGGGCCAATGGTGTCCTGGGGTGCATTGGGAAGAGTGTGGCCAGCAGGTCGAGGGAGGTGATCCTCCCACTCTACTCAGCCCTAGTGAGGCCCCCTCTGGAATGCTGTGTCCAGTTCTGGGCTCCTCAGCACAAGAGAGACAAGGAGCTGCTGGAGAGGGTCCAGTGGAGGGCTACAAGGATGATCAGGGGTCTGGAGCATCTCTCTCCTGAGGAGAGACTCTGTGAGCTGGGCCTGTTTAGTCTGGAGAAGAGAAGACTGAGGGGATCTCATCAATACATAGAAATATCTCAAAGGTGGGTGTCAGGAGGATGGGGCCAGACTCTTTTCAGTGCTGCCCAATGGCAGGACAAGGACTAAAGGCCATGAACTGATGCTCAAGAAGTTACACCATAACATGAGGCAGAACTTCTTTACATTGAGGATGGCAGAGCACTGGAGCAGGCTGCCTGGGGAGGTTGTGGAGTCTCCCTCTCTGGAGACATTAAAAAACCCACCTGGACACGTTCCTGTGTCACATTCTCTAGGTGACCCTGCCTTGACAAGGGGGTGGGACTGGATGATCTCCAGAGGCCCTTTCCAGCCCTAACAATTCTGTAATTCTGTGATTGCTATTTTTTTAATAAACAACCTTTTCTTCGTTAGAAAAAGAAAAATATTTTAGGAAATCTGTCATGCCAATATTTAATCTAAAATAATAGATGTTAAAATAATAGTGTTGAGATGCAAAGTTTCATACTCATAAGGAAATACACAAGCTAACTTAATCTTGCAGCCCTTCATATGTGTCCATGATGTTATCCAACTGTAACACACAGTTATCACAGACTATTCTTATAGATTCCCTTGTTCATGATCTTTGAATTCTGTGCAAACCTTCAAAAAATAGACACACAAATAAGGACTGATGCAAACTATTTTTACCCTGTGTCAGAAAGATTGCCTGCTTTCACACACACCCCACACCAAATACACAGGATGTAAACTTTTGTTTCCTATTCTCATTAATGCTTGGGCTAGCCCAGTTACCTAGAACTTGAAACATAAACCATAAATCCACCTTTCCCAACTGGGAACATAATGCACAAAGTATAAATGTTTCTCTTCAGCCCTCATTTCTCCTAACTACCGGTAAACAAAGACTTAGAAATTTTATTTTCTCCTTTATGTATGTTTCTGCTGTTTGTATTTGAGCTATTTCTTTTGTTATCTTCTCGCCAAGAGTTCTTTCAATACTGCCAAGCTACACTGGCCTTGAATAAACAGCAGTTCATCATGAACACAGCACAACTGTATGTGCAGATTGGCATGTTATTCCCTTGCATCTGTCTTCTACCTAATAAATTAGTTTTGGTTACAAATATATAAATACTATTTATTAATCTACTCAAATGTGTCCACAAAATGCATCTCCCTCACTGTAAGCTGAACTTAAAAGAAAAAAAATCTGTTCATCAAATGCTTTGGGACTCATTTCTGCAGCTAGAGATTAAGTTCCACTTTGATGTTTGCATAGCACCTAAAAATGAGGTTTATGAGAAATTCACACAGATTAATGCACAAACAGTCAGCTGCCAGTTTACTGGTGGACACTCAGATGTGAAATCTGAATAGGGAGTTATGGTGAGGACTTATCATGAATAAGCTTTCAATGTCCAAACCAGTAAAATCTTCTTCTGAAGACACAAGTATTGGGGAGATTGGAAATAGTACCAAAATGCCCTTAAGCGTGAAGAAGTCACCTCAGTTATCCCATTCCTAATTGCAGCTGGAACAATTAAAACCTATTAAAATAAAACATCTGAATTACAGCAGATTCAAAACCATCTGAAAATCCCTGCTAACTCCCCTAAATACCCCTAAAGTTTACTCTTTTAAACTAGTACCAACAACAAAATTCAGATACACCTTTCACAAGCATTCAGGCATTCAAGTAAATAATGACAGTTGCAAACAAGTCTTAAAAGAACTACCAAAGACAATATATTGCAAGACATGGTAAATATATGGACTCTTCCACAAATTTGCTCATCTAAATAAACCACTCGAATGTTGCACATATTATATAAATGCTTGCAAAAACAAAAAAATTTTCTTCAGAAATTAAAAAATGAAAATAATTTCGACAGCTAAGCTGGTACATCCCAAATTGATTACAAGCAGGTAAAATACGCTGTTGATGAATATGCTGTGTTAGTATAGCACAAAATATACTGACACAGCTAAACAATGACAAAGGTCGGTCAACTCGTCATTCTTATACACGCCTTTTCTTTATTAGTATGTGTGGGCTTAAGCATTAACTAATATTTACACAGTATACAGCAGGTAAACAGCACATGTAAACATTCTTAGTTGTTATAATGCCCTCTAAGTAACTTATAAACAAAAAAAAATAGACTGTAAGCATACTTGAAATGTATGTACTTGAAATAAATACAATCTAGTAGTAAATATATTTTGCATAGTTAACAGCAATGTAACTACTGGAGTAATTTAGTGGCATAACATGTAAAAAAATGTGCTTTTGTTTTGTCTAATGCATATAAATAGCTTCTGCTGTAACATAGCAGTATGATGAACATCCTGAAATTTACAAATATTTTTCTTATCAGTTAGGTAAGCAGAATGAGAAAGGTGAAGAAATCCAAAGACTTTTGAAGGATTTTTGAATATGACCAGTTCAGTTATATAAAATGGTATTTCTCAACAAAAATACATAATAATTGAACCAGTCATATTCAAAAATCCTTGTTGAGAAACACCATTTTATATACGTTGTATATTGCTGCGAACCTTCGGTCTCTGAAAATCTGTTTTCTTTCTTGATTCTCAGGAATCTCTTTTTAAATTTAACAGTCAAGATAACTATAAACATGGATGATCTGTTAAAAGTGGCAAAATATCCAAGAAATATCTGAAGAGAATCTGTAACTTCTCTGTCTCTTGCAACAGTGATTCATGAAGTCAACAGCCAATTACCCAAGTGATCACTGCAAGTGTACATTACACACAATTCTGACTCTTCTAAGCTAACTGTGTCAATATTAACCTGACCAAATTAAGAACAAACTGTCTCTTTTGTTCTTCACACTTCTCACATGGAGAGCACAATATGGCTTTTGTCAGAGGTGCTCCATCATTTTGGCTCAAGGAAACTGTCAGTACAGTTTGGGATTTGTTATTCATGGGCAGATACCCTGATGGGTCTAATGAAGCCTTTCTGCTGACAACTCATTTGCTAAAAATACCCAACCGTCACAAAATATAAATGAGGAATATCGTATCCCATTACAATTTTCACAACTGATGCAATTATCACAATACAGAAGTCATATACACTGCTCCATACTGCATTCTCTTAATATTTCACGGTTGGTACTTCTGCATTCCAGTTTATTTCTATGTGATCACTGATAAAACTTTATGACATACTTAAATTGCAATATAATAGGGTAAACACCAATGATATAGCACACATGCAGAGCTAACAGTCTGTGTGCCATTTGTTGTAAATCCAGCTAATTACTAGAAGCCCCCTCCTTTATTAAAAAAAAATAATTAAAAAAGCAAGGCAAAAAAGCACAGAAAAACACTCAATTTTTTATAAAAAGTTTTCAGGTAAAGGTCACTAAAAAATAAAAGAACAATATAAACAGTATGATATTTACAAGACTCCAGAAACATGAACAAGTATGTTTGTTGTTTTATCTCCTTATTTCTATCAACACCACTGGTGAAAATGCTTTATTAAAAAAATCACTATCTTTTCTGTAAGGAAAGACTGCATTTTTCTACTGTGCATTTCAATGTACCAAATAGCAGTTCTTCTGCACTGGTATTTATTAGTCTTCTGGAAAGAACAAAAATAGAAGCTAATTCTGCTTTCTTTACATCAGAAGTTTCCGAAGAGAAAAAGGTATTACGTCCAAAACTAAAGAGTAGGAGAATGGACATCTCTGAGCTTTGTTATCTTGCTGTATGATGACCCCTTTTAAGTATGTAAGTAACACCTTACATTTAACTTTAGGCATTCCAAACTTAAACTGGAGAGAATTTTGTATTGGAAATACTACAGCATTGTGAAATGATCATATAGTAATTCGATGAATGCCTGTTTAGCCCTGATCTCACACCCCTTAGTACTGATGATGGCTGTGTTTTTACAGTCTATTATTTCAATTAAATGCAGAGTAACTAAAAAAAAAAAAATTATAAAAAATTTTTTAAAAAAGAAGAAGGACTCCTCTTTAACAAAAAAAGGTAAGCATGCTTTGTTCAATGAAGGCACGTTTAGCCACGCTCATACTGGAAACAGTGCCTTTTCTACAGCACTGGTGCAATTTATCTCAACAATGATGCATTCTTTATTAATTCAAATTGCAGCTAAACAGCTTTTACTTGCATTTGATACACGTGTATTCAAATTCAAGCTTGTCCATTTTAACTGTGTTTAAGTAGAACTTATAAATATTTCCATGTTTTGTGTGTATTTAGCAGAACACATGATTTCCAGGAAAAACTATAAAGTCTCAATTCAGTCTTAAAACTTGAGATAGAAAAATTTTGCTCAGGTAAACTGCCAATCTGCAGTTGTATAATTCACCATTAATAGAACTAGCTGAGACAGCTTTGAATTTAGCAGCGTCTTCATGTATCCTAAAAGACATTATGATATACTTGCAACATAAGGACGTCATCATGGCCCATTTGGCTTACAGCATATTCCTGCAGGAATATGTAATTTGGCTTACAACATATTCCTGCAGGAACACCGGCCTTCAGTGACCATCACTGCCACCCACCTGAGGAACACAAAGCAAGGCATAAGTATAAGGCATAAGCAAGGCAGCCTCTCCTGAGTGCTGAGGTGTACAACTAACTCTCAGAAATTCAAGTCAGAAACGCTCCCCAGTGTCAGTGGGGTTTGTGCACAGGTACTCAAAGAACGCAGCAGATCAGAAGGGCTGGAGATGAAGCTCTGTTAAGGCACTGCCATTACTGCACAAGATAAATATTGAGTGCAAAACTTAAAGATATGAACAAACATAGGAAATGGTCTGCATACTGTTGTGGTGTGCACTGAAACAACACAATAATATTAGATTGCTGTGACATAAATATAGAGAAGAAAAAAGTTTTTCATCAGCACAGGAATCAGAGAACATGAAAGTACATCATGTAGGCTGGTAATGTAGAGGTGAAAGTGCTTGTTTTTTTCATCTCTAAGGGAAGAAATTCAAAGTGCTTGTAAACTTGTCTCATTGTTAGAGGATGTTTTCTGTAATAGGAAAACCAAGACTGATAAAGATAAAGCTGTCAATTTTGAGCATTTCTGGCAGTTGAGGGGTAAGTAGTTAAAATGAGCTGCTAAAAGTGCAAAATAGTTAAAATACATAGACATAGTTTTCAAGTTTAAAGGGTTAAATTACACCTCCTTTTTCAAATGTGTCTTTAAAACTCTCCCTCTGTAAAATAATTAAAGGGACAAACTAGAAAACTTGCAACCATAGCAGTATGACTTTTGCTCCAAGTGGGTAAGTACAGAGAAATGTACTGTGTTGAAATGCACTCCCTCCAGGTAATTTTAAAGGTTTAAGTAAGTATGCACATACATTTTTGGACAAAGGTACATGGAGAGGAAAGCCTCTTATTTTGAAACCACGGGTATATAAAGCCTAAAAGCAAAGGAACTGCTTTTGCACCAAATATGCACCACATTTATAGGCAAAGATCACCTGTAGAAAATACGCATGAAATGTGCACAAAATTGAAAAGAAATACCTCTGTACAGAAGTACAGCATAGTTTATACAATCTAATAATTATTTACCTCAAAAACTTACAGGAGAAAAAGAAGCACTCTTTTTTATTAATCAATAGGCCATGTGGACGAAGCCTACAATACACTTTTTTATTCTCCTTTATATTACTGTGTTTTCTTATTCTAGACTAAAAAACCTCCATCTGATTTTTTCACAGCTTGTAAATCAATTAAAAAAATACTGAAAAAGATGCAACCTACTACTTGAGTTACAAGGTTCATTTAGTCATATACAATATTTGATTTCACTGTTGACTGATTAGCAAGTGGTAACAAGCAAAACGCTGACGTGACAGAGTGATGAATTAAAACACAAGAAACATCTCAACCACACATATACTGGCCAGGAGCTGTCTCTTTTAGCCAGCTAAGTCTCAGGTGTAAGGTTATACGTAATAATTCATACCTTACAAAATAATCCCCATGCAAACATGATAATGCAAAAACACATTTCTGGCTGTCAAGAAAATTTCTGGCAAAATTAATCAACCATTCATCCATTCAGGCTCTTTGCATATTCTTTTGTCAAAGAGGGAATACTGAGAGATTTCTTTCTTCTTCCACACGCTCATTGCAATGGTTTGTAAAATCCATCAAGCCTGAGTTGATTTATTGAACTGTCTCTTAGCTCAGCAGTATAACTATAGCAAATGAACTGGTAACTTCTTAAAAAACAGCAGTGATCAACAATATCTGGTTTATTTGATTCCTTCTAACTTCAGATTAGCCTTTAATTTCTTAAAGGCACTGGCTTGCATTCTTTAGAAGTTCGTTTTGACATTTGACAAAGTCATCTTTGATTTAAAACTGATGTTAGAATCTACCAAAATCTTCACATCTTCATGCTAGCTAGTATGCTTCTATTGCTACTCAATAGAGCTTTAAAATTTAAGTACAATAAGGCTGTGTACTATTATGGGAACCATCTTACTCATTATGTTATGAATATTGAAAACTAATTATCCCCACCTATTTTTTTAATTACATAGACAACTTTGCAACCATACTCAACCTATTTTTGTATTTATCTATTCCCATCACTAGTAATGAGAATTGTTATAAAAAGTAGTTAAGGCACAAAAGACAGAGATATGCCAAGCCATTTGAAGCACTGTTTAAACATGGATTTTATTGCTAAGCATCGTCCATTGAACCCCATGAAGCACATTCATCACTCACCAGCTTTGCATTTTTCTTCATAAAGATATATGACCTTTGCCTATTAGATTTCATTAGCAGGGCACCATACAAGGCTCGTCTGCAGATGACAGGATAGAAAGCTAAACAACCTCGCCTGAAGGATTTGTGAAAACAAGCCCATATTCAATCTTTGTCCCTGGGAGGCACTTCTAACACCTGCCAACCACAGCACTATCATCAGAAAAACATTTAGAGATTTATCTTCAGGCTGGTGATTATAAGAGATAATTTGTTTGGAGTATGGATAAAGTTGGTCTAGCATAAACAAACTACAAGCTCAAATTATACGACGAACCACATTAACTATTGATTTAACCACTGCAAATCCATGAACAAATGTTGTATCAAAACGTTAATTCTTCATGAAGATATAATCAAAGAAAAAAAATCATAGTGCCAAGGAAGGATGGCAGGCTATTCTTATTGCACTTTTAATGCTTGCAGTTTAAATTTGAAATGGAGACTTGCTTTGTCATAACAATGACATTATACTACTGTCATTTTCACTAAACATAAGAGTTTTGTATGGCAAAAAGGGTTATATCTTTTCAGTTGCTGCCACTATAGAGGGATGAAACAGTGCTTTCTCTCCTACTTTCAGGAACACTTCTTTTGTTTGGAGACAGCAAGACTAGATGCACTATTAAAAAAGCTTTAAATAGCAAGAAGCCAGCAGCATTATAAATGGATGCCATCACAGGCATCACATGGTCTGAAAAATTATATATTCACTGATACCTTCTATATTACAGATATCACACATATTCGATGTTCCATAAAAAGAAATAACTTTCTCCTTATCTTTAAAAATTACTTTCACCCAAGCTAACAATAAACCCTTAGTTTTCAGTCAACAGTATATTTAGAAATAATATAGCTGCATTAGTCTTGAGGTCTTTTGTTGATGGGAAAAGGTTGGGCTTTTTTCCTTCTTTTCTAATACAAAGGAATCCAGGTCTGTTCCCTCTTTGGTAAAAGAGAGAAAAAATGCTGCCAGACTTCCTGTTGCAACCCAGAGAGAAGAGCCAGAAAACGTTTCCACCTGATGATGCTGGGATATGGCCTAGGAGAGTTCCACTGCACCACTGTCTCAGACAGCAACCCTATTCCTTAACACCACTGTGCTGAGAGCTCATTTGTATTCAGAAGGTAGAAGGAAACCCACAGTTTGTCCTCCACTGTGGCATTCTAAACAAATCATTCAGTGTGACTTGCACTTAATAACAAAATAGCAACATTTTAACACTATTATTATTGTAGAAACAGCAAAAATCTTTTGGAGGTACCTCAAAAACTTGCAGGTAAAATACCCAAAAGGAGGAGAAGAAACTGTGGAAATATTTTCATGGGATGACATTATCTCTCATTACAAATTGCTTCTGGATCGGAACGGTATTTAATGTGAAATTATTAGTTCATCAATAAAAAAAACAAAGGCAAAATGACAAAATCTGCTGGGGAATACAGTCTACAACCTGAGCGTTCCTCACATAGGAACATAGCCATGCAAAGTTAAATTGGCAATTTTAACCTTTTTTTTAACTTTTTACCTCCTTTTCCCTATCAGATTTACTTTGCTAATTTATGTATGCAACTCACAATGTCACTTTAGAAATAAACCACAATTACTTAATTATTATAGCTATTTTACTCCAAATACACAGACAACAAAGGTAATTGACAGAAAATTTGAAATAATTAGCTAATAATAAATCAAATGAACCTTTTGTATAGGATTCAGATCTATCATTTCTAATATATTCTAAGTTGTTAACATGTCAGCTTTGGATTGTTTCATCAAATTTTAGTAACTGGTGAAGCCTTCTCTTGCACCTAGCTACATCTTCTGCCTTTCTAAAGGAGCTGTTTGATTCTTCAGTCTTTTGACTGCAAACCATTTTTCTCAAAAAACATACTTCTTCCATTCATTCTCTACTATATTCTCCTACAAGTTTTCTTCCTTCCGTGATGAAGATTCTTGACTTACACTATTTTTTACCTTCCCTATTACTTGCCATGAATACTTTATTTCCTCCTTTCAACTTCTCATTCTCCTTCCTACTACCTCAAATCTCTCTAATTGCAAAACACAGTTTCACATTGAGGCAAAATGTTCTTTAATTGTACTTCAGTCTTTTTTATACTTTCATCCTTTGGTTCACAATAGATGTTCCCTTTCAGCACTTCAAATCCACAGCTTTGAAAAACCCTACTCTAAATGGGTTCTCTTCAAATGGGAAAATACAAATAGTAATTGTTACCTTTCGATGTTCAGTTTGCAAGAGATGCACTCAAAAAATATGCCAATTCAGAACTACTCACACTAGAAGTTAATGGAAATCCTCTCACTGACTTCACAGGATTTGGCACACGCCACTAATGTACATAAAACTATTCTCCCAATCAGTTCCAGTACACAGACAATATTCATGCTACTCCTGAGATACTCAAGTTCAGCAAAAGGCCCTTCCAGTAAGTGAAAGCCCCCTGCTAAGTATGTAAGTATTTTAGAAATGCATTTCAATTATTTTGATTAAGTCACTTCTACACTGTATGCCAAACCACTGCCACTTTTGCTGGACCAGCCATAATGCCTTGTCAATATGGAGAAACTGTCATCTGGAATACAGCTGAAGACAAGAGAGAATTAATTTTCCATTTATTCAGTTTATCCTTTTGCTGGGGAAGCCAAACATCTTCCTCCAAGACACAAGAACAAACAAAGATCAGTGTATTACCAATGCAACTGACTTCAGTCTCATCTGCAATGAGACTGAACTAGGAACTAGGAATTGGACAGAAATGGTCAAATGCTGTACACTGAATTTCGCCACCAAAAAAAATCCCAGACTAAGAGTAGCAGTTCAGTTTCTTGTAATTAATTTTTCTTATGGATTCTTCTAATAGGCACTTACAGTTATGCAAACAAAATGCCTTTAGCAACTCGTTTGTTAAACAGTCAGTTCCTTCAGAGGAGAGAACAGGAGTCATTACCAACACAAGCAAAAACAGGATAAAACAAAGTTCTTTGCAGATGCCTGCCAGGGGACTCACACTTGATTACACCAGGCTGAAGTTAGCTGTGGCACCCTTGTCTCTGTTTTACGGTAACTAAGACAGCAGCTTCTACCATTCTACCATTGAGATGGTTCAAGTTCCTGAGAACCAAATACAAGCTCTCTGTAAGACTGCTTTTGCACCTACAGGACCAAGTTCTCCAGCATACACACTCTCTCCAGGCTGTATGCTTCAGAAAGTTGCACTTTGCTCTCTCACTAGACAAATAGAAGCAAAAAATGAGATCCAAAGCTGGACAGTATCTTAAAACCAATCTGAAGTTAACCATTCTGAGGCATAGGACTGCTTTGATGATACTGGCATGTAAATGCAGTTAAACCCAAAAGAACTGAGTTTAAATGTCAGCAGACAAACAGGAGCACATTAACATTCTCAGTTTCATATTGTTCTAGTTTTACATGATACTTACATGAAATATTCAATGTTTAAAAGAAATTATGACTAGGAGTATGTAAAAAAAGAAAAAAAGTTTCCTTGCTAAAGAACACATTACAGGGATTTTGCTGGGGTCAGTAAACAAAAATGTGCTTTAAGACATAACATTACAGGAAAAGTGGCATGCAAAATCTGGTTTTTTTTTTCCAATATGTTCAGCAGCCGGGTCGATTAATTTCAAAAATCTTCAGGTAGGTCAGTGCAGCCCCTGTAGCATAACACGAGTCTAAAACAGGCTTTACCAACCAACTGGCAATTCCACCATGTGCAGTAGGGACTCCAGCTAGCACAACTGACTGCTCACACCATTACAGCTTTCTTCCATCCACTGAAATCTTGAACCAAGCCTAAACATTTGCTTACTCTCTCCTTCACAATGACAGACACTTCATTCCTTGTAACTGAAGTATCTTTCTAACACACCAAGAAACAAGTTCTTCTCAGCAATGTCAAAGCAAAATTTCACCCTACAGAGCAAGCAGCATATCTACTAGATTTTGTACTGCTACTCATTGACTTCATTGGCATCTGTGGATAATTTGAGGTTTCAAAACCAAGATTCTGAACGAAGTTTTTTATGATGTTGAAATAGTTTTGTCTGGAAATTGATGGAAATGAAGTAAAGGTAGGGTAGGCAAACTGGCAATATACTTCAGGTAAAATGCAGTTAAAATGTATTCAAATCTTACTGAACTCATGGAACTGAAGTAATCCATGCAAGTAAAAACAAACCTTATTAACTACTCCGTAGATAAGGCTTTCTATCCTGCTGGCACATTTTTAGAGTTCTCTCACTTCAACCTCTCTGAAATTGATGTCTTTTAATTCAGGGCCTCATTTATTTTCTGAAAATATCATTAAAAACATTAACATGTAAACAAGAAATCCAGGCTCCAAGTAGCAAGTCTTCTTTCAGAACACTTAAAAAATCCATATGGAATGATAAAAGAGCTTTCCCTCTGCTACACTGTGCTTTGAAAGATTATCTATTCCTGAGTGCTAGAGAGAGGCATATAGTGGAATGATTATATATATTATCAGGACCATGTAATAGATGCTAAGTAGTAAAGGCTCTTTTAACAATGTGCATGTTAAATAGTGCACTTACTAAATTACTTTAGGTTTAGTTTCTTGCAACTCTGTCAAGAATAAACAGCAGTAACACAGACCTACAGCTCCTTCAATGAATATACCTGTATAATAATCCTTAACAGAGAGATAACTTTAAATATCCAAATTGCAAAATATAGTGAGACAAAATGGTCCAGAGCTAAAAGAACATAAAAGGCACTGATTTACCTCTCTTTACAGTGAACCACAAGCCCTACTATTCCTCTCTCATACAAAAGGAACTGACCATAGTTCTGCTGTACCCTTCAGCAGAATAACATTCTTGGATGCAATGTGTGGTTTACCTTCACCACTGTACATCCACCAGGAAGAAGAGGGGGAATGATGAGAGGAAATAGTACAAGACACAGAAGTCTTTTCCAGAACTTTTAGCAAACAGCTGCTTACAGGTATCAGTGAGGACAAAAAGGATATTGCAAAGAAACTGAGAACAGATATAGGGAGAGGGGATAAAAGAGGGCATCCATAAAATGGGCATGAGTTTATACCAGAATGCTACTTCAAAAGAATTCTGTTATGTAGAGTTCATTGAGTAAAACACTGAAAAACACAAGGTAGAGGAAGAAATAGGAAATTGAGTATGTACAATAACAAGTACTATACCGTCTGAGCATTATCAAAAAAGGGAGCAGACAAGAAGTCCTGCTAAAAATATATTTAAATCTGATTGCTTAATCTTTATTGTTCACCCACCAGATGGTGCCCTTGCAGCATCCACAAACAAGCTAAATGCATCTCTGCCTCTGTCTACAGACACAGACAGGTCACTCTGTGGTTCTTATACCTGGTTCTGAAGGGACAGTTTAGCTGCATCACTGACACTTGAACTGTTCTTAAAAAGGGAGACTTTTCAGATAGTTCTTGGCATACAGATTTTTCAAAATCTCATTAGAAGTCTGAGTAATTTTAGTAGCAGCATGATCTACAGGCCATACCTACCCCTATGGCAGCTGGTATCCACTGCGGTATATGGATCTGTGAGCAGGAGAATGACAGTTTGGCATCAATTAGGAGTGCACAAACTCTTAGAAAACACTGGAGATTTATTTTGTTGCCTGAAACATGGTTTTTAACCTGGAAATACTTCATCTCTGCAGAGCTGTGTATTTCTCCCACAGTGATGGAGAGAGCTTTGCAGCTGTTCAGGTTAATGTGCTCCTGTTTGTCTGCTGACATTTAAACTTGAGGATACACAGCATTCTTCAAAGCTTGATTGGCACACAGAAGTAAAATGTGTATTCAGTGTTAATCCTAGTTTATTACTACTGTCTTTCATAATCTACATATATTTTACAAAATTCTTTAGTAAGAAATGCTGTCAGAGCAAATGATGCATCAAATTCAAACAGGCCATCAAGATTGCTAATGGATTTTAATAGCAGCTATTACAGCATAATGGTATTTTCCCAACAGCTGTTTGTTTATAAAATTTTCAGTTTACAAGACCTTTATGTCCAATCCCAGGAGACATCCCTCAATTCATTTATAATCATTTGGTTCAACCTACATGTAAATGCTGTCTTATTTGCACTGGGTGTGATTGTGTATGTCTAGAAGACACGAGCAACTACCACAGCAATGAAAATGCTGGGGAACTTCACAAGCTAAACTAATTAGTGTGTATTTTTTTACTTTAGCAGCAAGTAAGTATTTTACGTGTTTGTTTCTTTCTTCCCACTCTTGAGTAGCCCATTGTAACCAAGGAAGAGCTGCCTGGATTATAGCCTATTTTATGTCTCAAACTGAAATATGATCATTAGTTTAGTTCCATGTAGCTCCACCTGTTAAACAGCACATAACTGGGCACAAGTGAAACAACTGGCCAGCAGATAATGGCTCAATGTGGTCTGCAGAAGTGGTGGAAAAGCCTTAGAGGAAAAACATCTTGACAGGCTTACAAAGACTGATCTGATCTGGAAGACCTACCAGACACAAATACCAAAAAAACATGACTAAGATTTCTTCTCCAGTTCATGATGGTTTGCTTCAGTTTGGTTTGGGGTTTTTTTAGTTGGTTGGGTTTTTTTAGTGTGTGAGGAAGTATTTTTTGATCTCTATTAGATACAAAATCAGGAAGAAATAGGAAACTAGGACCATGACATGATTCTTTCATTGCGCCATATTCAGAGTTGAGCTGTATCAAATGAGTGGGATTTTAAAAAGTTATTCAGAAGATAACAAGTAATGAGAGCTAACTATAAACTGAGGAGACAAAGATAAATTGCTAATTTTACTGAATGAGATTTTTACCTGTTGCACACTTGGAGATGACTGTTTGTCCAGCTCTTTTCCTGTTTGTCAAGCTGCCTAGGTAACATAAATTTCTGAATAACAATCAATGCTGAAGTCTGAATAACTGCCTTTTAGTATATGTACTAATGGATTTGTTTTTTCCTAGAAACATCTAGACCTAAATAATCTTGCTTCCATGTTGTTAGCAAATACCCAACTAATAACAAATACTGAATTTTTGAGGATATAGGACAAGACAGAAAAATCACACACTTCACCTTAAACAATGCCCTCTTTAGACAGCAGATGGCTCCAATTTTCCACAGAAGAAGGCTATGACTGAAATTTTTAGCCAGGACTAGCATTTCGATCATTCAGGAATAGGGGAGTTGTTATACAGTAAGCAGGATATGGATAAACAAGCTGTTAAGTGGGTGCTGTTTGGGAGCAGTGTTAGGTAGCCCTTTACAAACAGGCAGTCTTCACCCATACAACAAGTGTTTTCCTGGGTAATTAGCTGATAGTAAATGTCAACCACAGCAGGCTCTCTAGACTCAGATTCTGCTTCTGTGCTTGCTAATCGCTGTAGTCTGATAAGCACTTTAATGTCTCAAGCAATCAGGAAAATTACTAAAAGAAGAACCTTTATATTTTTTTGTTTGAATGCCTTGACATCTATGGTGCTTTACACGGAGAGGCACCACCTTCTCCTCCTAGTAATTTCCATACTACACCATGACTTACCATTACTATTAGTTTTACTCTGTTTTTTCACATCCATTCTGCACAGCAGTTATTACCAGTAATTTTCATGCCAGAAGTATTGAAAAGGTAACAAAAACATTTTTTTCTCCCAAGACATATGGTCTAAGGTCTCCCCTCATGTCTACCAAGAGAGTTATGGTCAGATCTATGGATGTGTAGCTGATAAGAGAAAAGCAATTAAAAACAATCTGAATATGATCAACTGAGAAACAAGTGCTTTCTTTCTCTAAATCAATACCATAGAAGAGCCAGGCTTAACAGAAAACCACCAATGCGATGAGACTGCAAAACCCACAACTGCTATTTATAAACCAGCTGGCCAGAACTGTGGGGGACAATAAAAGGAGTTTTTTCAAATATACTAATGGCAATATAAAACATCATCCTATTACAGGATGAGTATGGTCATCTCACAAACAGGGACATAGACAAGGCAGAGATGTTTAATGCATTCTTTGCCCTCTGTCTTCAACACACATGACTGACCAAGGGGGTCTCAGTGCTCAGCTGAAGGACCATGACTGCAAGAATGATCAACTCCCAGTTGACCCTGAAATTGTGAGGGATCTGTTGCTCCAGCTGGATCCCTACAAATCTATTTGTCTTGATGGGATTCATCCAATACTTCTCAAAGAGCTGGCTGATGTCATTGCAAAGCCTCCCTCAATGATCTTTGATCAATGAGTTTTGGGAACCCAGACAGGTCCAAGCTGACTGGAAGCTGATTTTTAAGAAGACCAGAAAGGAGGACCGTGGAAACTACAGTCGCTCTCACTTCACTGACTGGTAAAATTATGGAGAAGATGATTCTGGAGGTATTGAAAAACACCTGAAGGACAACACAATCATTGGTCACAGCCAGCATGGCTTCATGAGAAGAAAGCCTTGCTTATCAAACCTGAATTCCTTTTATAACAAAGTAACACACCCAGTTGATCAAGAGAAGCCAGTTGATGTGATCTTTTTGGATTTCAGTAAAGCTTTCAATGCTGTCTCTCACAGGATCCTTGTGGACAAAATGTCCAGCCCACAGCTGGATAAACACATCATGTGATGGGTGAGCAACTGGCTGACAGGTAGGGCACAAGGGGTTACAGTGAATGGGGTGACATCAGCCTGGGGACCTGTCACTGGTGGGGTTCCACAGGGCTCCATCCTCAGCTCTGTGCTCTTCAACATCTTCATAAATGACCTGGACACAGGACTGGAAGGGACACTGAGCAAGTTCAGAGATGGTAAAAAATTGGGAGGAGCTGTTGACTCCCTCGAGGGTAGGGAGGCTCTGCAGAGAGACCTTGACAAATCAGGGGTCTGGGCACTCACCAACCATATGAAGTTCAACAGGGGAAAGTGCTGGATTCTGCACCTGGGATGGGGCAACTCTGGATGTATGGACAGACTGGGGAATGAGATGCTGGAGAGCAGTGCCATGGAAAGGGACCTGGGGGTCCTGGTCAATGGCAAGTTGAACATGAGTCAGCAGTGCCCTGGCAGCCAGGAAGGCCAAGAGGGTCCGGCGGGCATCAGGCACAGCATCGCCAGCTGGGCAAGGGGCAGCTTTGGGCATAGGAATATAAGAAAGGCATTAAACTATTAGAGAGCATCCAAAGGAGGCCAGTGAGGCTAGTGAATGGCCTTGAGGGGAAGGAATGTGAGGAGTGGCTGAGGGCACTTGGTATGTTCAGCCCGGAGGAGACTGAGGACAGACTTCATTGCAGTCTACATCTTCCTTGCGAGGGGAAGAGGAGGGGCAGGTACTGATCTCTATGCTGACCAATGACAGGACCCAAGGGAATGGCCTGACATTATGTCAGTTGGAAAGTTTATGTTGAATATTAGGAAAAGGTGTTTGGGCACTGGAAGAGCTCCCCAGGGGAGTGGTCACAGCACCAGCCTGACAGAGTTGAAGAACAGTTTTGACAATGCTCTCAGGCACATAGTGTGACTCTTGGGGTGTCCTGTGCAGGGACAGCAGCTGGACTCAATGATCCTTGTGGGTGCCTTCCAACCTAACATATTCTGTGATTCTGTGATAAAAAATAAACAAATCACCTAAAGTCTCACTCTTACTGATTACTCATAACTCACTAGCATCACACTGGAAAGACTATATTGTTGATGGGAGAGTTACTTGATGAGAACAAGCACTGGTACTTTGGAGTGGTGTGTGCAGATAAACATAAGGAAAAATACTGATTCAAAATGGTATTTCTTTGTATGTGGACCCTCCTACATCACACAATGACCACACCCATGGATATGACACTGAATATCTTTGATTTGTTTTCAGTGAGAAATACAGAAACATATGGAAGAAATATTAATTACCTTTTAGTTCTGGAACTCTGAGAAACTACTTGGATTAAGCTTCAAGAACTTACCCTATGTCACAGCATTATTTAATTTTGTTGCATGCCATAAAAACAAACCTTGTCTTAACTTGTCTGAAAAGTACACAGCATATGAGCAGGTACCTTCATCTTAGTATGCCAAAAGTTTCCCAATGTCTTATTTTTCTTTGTCTCATCTACGATTTTTCCAGAAGGTTTGTTCAAGCACTTTGCAATAAACGAGACATATTCTGAGATATCATCACAAGTGGTCTCTGCGTTAGCAAGTTAGTAAAGATTATGGAGTCTTCCAGTCCACTTGTCTTGGGTTGTCATGACACCACAGTGACTGGTGAATTTTCCACCTTTAGTCAAAAGGAAATATCAAGCACAGCTAAAAATCTGACAAAGAAAGCTTAAGAAATCTAAAATAAGGGTGTGATGGGAGATGAAAGACAAGCCCTCTCCATGAAGCTTTCTTTCAAAATTCTAATAGCTTTTCAAAGTGAGAAACTGAAAGCATATTAATTAAAGAAAACGTCTGACAGTAAAGGTAACACTCAGACTCGAGGTCTAAACTTTTGCTTATGGATGGAGCTGCTTGTGGAAATAAATTTGCTTAAAAAAAAAACCAATGTACATATATTTTTGACTGGACATGTACTGAATAATTTGTATTTGTACTGAATATACATACTGTATATAACCCATATATATACTGAATAGTTCATATTTCAAAAGTGTCCCTATGCATATATATTTTTTTCAAAACAGTATATCTGTACATAAATACAGACACACACTACTGCTTAGGCATTTCAATGCAAGCTGATCCACTTCTACCAGTCAGTAAGTATTCAAAAATATTAAGACTTTACAAACATTGTAATTCAGAACACTGTTTATTCATACAGAGGAAATAAAATGTGGGTCAGCAAGTTTTTTTAGATTAGAGATGTTACAATGAAATATTCTAAAAGGAAAGATAAGCAACGGAATGCTAACACATTTGTGGTCATTTTTAATTTTAAAAGTCTGGGTAAAGGAAGGCCTATGATATATTTTATAGTGTAATGACCCAAACTCACCTAACTGATATCACTGTTAGGGGACACCACAGCAACAGCCACAGAAGTAAAAGTTATGTAGACATTCAAAGAAATTCAAAGCTAGGTAATTAGAGAATCTTCTTATAAATACACCGTGTGAGTTATTAAATACTTCCTTCATAGTGTTTTTCTCACGTATTTGTAATAAATTAGTAGCTATACTCTCAGTTCCGGCAGAGCTGTGCTAAACACAGCATGTGCATTTGTCCTTATAAAAAGTATTCTGGTTGATGTGCTTCACCAGATGTTAAGTTCACACAATTTTGGTTTTAAAGCACAGCCACGCTCTGACACAATCATAGCAGAAACTAAGTAGACCCTGCAACAGAAACTGTTTTGCAACCTATTTTTGGAACATATAATACTCAGCCATCTCAATTACTCCAAGAAGTTGGAAGACTTTTTCTTTTTTAGTTTAAACTGCAATTTTGAAGAACTAGGAGTACTTAATTCTTCCCACTGTTACATGCTTTCCATATGAACATATCCTGAGTTCTCCAACCCATGTACCATACTGACCCAAGGGAATTTCACTTGAATAATAAAACTAAGAGATTCTAAAGAGAAACTGATGATATAAAGTATCTGACAGATGACTACTCCTAAGCAATTTTCAGCTCTTCAGTAGGCATACCACATTAGCTTACTCTCTGAATAGTTTTCTGTACAACAAATGAAGGGAGGGGAAGCCAATGCTCTTTAGAGTTTTCCTTGCATGTTTCTTTTACTTTCACTGTTGTGCAAAATAGTATCCCAATATATCATCTATATACATATAGGAATGCTATCTCTTCTGTATAGAATACATAACATGAACAACTTCTTCTGAACACTGCATTATACTTCCTTGTACTACTGAACAAATACCGTATTTCTTGCTGACACTGATGAGTGAAATAAGAATTATGTGCATCAGATACTCACAGACAAGAAGATTAAGGGAATACTGATTTTTTTTTTGTACTTAATTCATAAATCATTATGTGGTGTGTCAAGATTCATAATGATCCATAGGAATAACATTTCAAAGAACTACCATGAAAATTGCATATTATGTGATATTTCCCCAGAGTTTGTATGTCATTCATATATATCTACTCAAATATTTTGCCTTAATAATAAAGAATTTGTCTATTCCACATTGGGAAATACATGTAAAATAAAATGTAATGCAAAATTTCTAACAATGCTGAACAGATGCAAAGCTGGAGCAGAAAACAGAATGCATTACTTGTTATGGCCATGACAAACTGGTAGCCATTAAAAGGAACAAACATCTTCAACACTTTTTAACACAAACCAAATAGATATCCTGTTTCCACCAATCACCTGAATGCAAAAAAATTCTGTCGTCTCACTGACAAGAAAGCTAGCACATATTTCTGTGTCTTGGTTTCTGCTAAATCCTCCTCAGTTATTTTTATTGATCACATTAGGCACTATTTATCTAATTACTAGAAACGACTCCTAAGCTGTTCATAGAACCATCTAATGAAAGGGAGGTAATCTACCTCTGCTTTCATCAACCGAATAAATTTAGCTATTTAATTTTATTGGTAGCAAGCATTATTTTAAGAGGGACACAAGGACAGGTAACTGTAACAATGCCTGGTAATACTCAATCCTCATCTTCATGGAACTCATAAATGCAGAGTAAACGTTTTTTGCTCGTCTCTCAAACAAGTCTACATCCCGTGTTCTCACCAAAAAATGCTCTCTTTTATGTATCCATGGAATTTACAACATCAAATAACTGGCTGTCTACTTACTAGGTTAGATTCTGATTTCAACTCTATCTCAGAAGATAAAAAAAATTGCTTAAAATGAGTTAATGTAAGTCATTGGAGACAATTTATATTGGAGAAATACCAATACCAACGCAGTGAAGAGATACCAATCTATCTAATCAAATGTCTTTTCAGACAGAATGAATTTCGAAGTCTTTCATGCTCCTACATTTTTTATTCTATATTATTTGGAGAACTTTTAGTATTGATTTACTTCACATACATTAATGGAGAAAATGTTTCTAGAGCAAGATTATTTCACCAGAGAATGCAAAACAATGTCTAGAATCCTAATAAATACTGTTATGTCTGAAATGAGTTATCTCAGTAGTGACTTGGGCTCAGATTTATTGTACAGTTCATCAACTTCTCAGCATGCTGGATAATGAATGTTTCATTTACATTGCTAATTGCCAAGCCATGGTTCCTTCAACCTTTAACCCTTACGCTTTATCACATTATCACCATATGTCAATATAATTGCATTCAGCATTCCGAACAACTAACTTTTTCATGAGGTCAAGAGATCCTCTTTTTTAAAGCTTTACCAGTGGGATATCTTTAAAACTACCAAGAAAATTGGTAGTATACAGATAGTGGGAAGCTAAGACAATTTTTTGTTCAGGAAAACTGCTTCCATTTTCTGATCCAAAGTAAGTTCTTTTCTGTTAAAATCAGCATTTGCCCACTGTAACTTACGCTTCTGTGAAGAGCTTCACTTTTACTGTCTGTAATTACAAAACACTGTTAACTAAGTCCTAATATGAAGTATCTTCTGTATCTGGGTACACCTTTTAATCTGTGGAATTATGCAGTTATTTCCACATCTTGATCTTCATTCTGCTTTGTCCCAAAACCTAAAGTATTTTACCGTACGTACCATCCAAGATGCTGTCTCAGGCTATGTCTCTGTTATAAAAGCATTGCCACTCATTTGCATTTGTACTTTCCCTCAATGGAAACTGGACTGTATCTCACATCTAGAATATGTTAACTCCCTCTGCACCTGAAAATCCCTTTCCTTCGGTTGACTTTCACTGTGAATATGTCTTTCATCTCTGAAACCTGCACCATCAATTGCAAAGCTTAAGCCAAATCATACACAGAACAAGCTGTTCTGGAATATTTTACTACTGAGGGTAACTGAATTGGTTTTACTGCTGTGTATGATTAAATTTAAGAGAGAAATGTACTCCTGGTTGGTAACCATTACATCAGCAGAGATTCTGGCTTTTCTCCATTTCTTTGGGACAAGAAACTTTGGTAAGGTGCCTTCTCAGAACAATTCTGAAATACAGGAAGTTAGAAATTTATTTCTCGGTATGCGAGTCAGAAATCTAGATGCACTCTCACAGACAGAATTAAGTAAAGTGCATTAGAATAAAGGAAGTGGGTAATAAAGACAAAAGAGAGTGAGCCTAATTCATCTTCCATGCAGCAAAACTTTCACATTGCATGGCAGGTACACAGCTCTTATGTCTCACATGTATCTGGTGCATATGTACATATATACTTACAGACATAAATGGATGGCACATTTTTATATGGCATGAAGTGCCACAGATCAGCAGCCCATCTCTAAGAAAAATACTATAGCATAATCTTGAAGCCCACAAGTTGGTGGAAGCTTCAAGTTGGTTTCTATCACACTAACACTGTTTTATGCCTTTTTGTTCTGTACCACAGCAGCTTATTTCCCTCTTCTGCCATAATTTCATACCTCTTCTTTGACTCTTGGAACACCTTTTATGACCAAACACTAAATCCCTGAAAGCTCCTTTCTATCAGTTGCTTCTATCACCAACTTCTACTGCAGAAACCTTGCTTGATTCTATGCAAAGAGCACCACAAAATAATAACTGCACTTGAAAATTTTAAAGTATAATGGAATTACAGGCACAAATACGCAGTGTATCTTGAGGTTCATATGCCACTCCCTTGCAACCTGCAACTATAAAAAAATAAGTTTTAGAACATACTGCTGTTAGCATGACCCTCTTTCCAAACTGAAGATAATCCTCTTTCAAATCATCTGCAGTATCCACCCAGTAAACATGTATTCATTAGTGCTCAACTGATCATATTCCTGCATGTCACATAAAAGGACTGTTTCTGCTCCCTGCTAGCTTGGACAAGATATAACCTTCTGATTTACCTATACATAAAACATGAGAAAAGTCTGGAATCAGAACCATAAAACCCCTTGGAATTAGATTAAGACCAGAAATGTATGTTTTCTTCAAAGTGTTTCAATCCATTAAATATATAAAAAAACATTTTATAAAATCAAATTCCCTGTTTCCACTGAGAAATGAATATTCCCTCATACACACCAGCTGAGACACAACATAAGCATTTCTCTTGAAAGAACTCCTAAATATGAGCAACTTTTAGCCATCTATGCCAAACAGTGTGTTCCTAGGAAATATAAGCATGTGATAATTCATTTCCAGCTGCTTCTGCAGAGTCAAACTTTGTTTTTATGTTAACAGGTAACATTATTATCACATTTTGTGAACGGTAGTGACATCAGGCACAGGTATATCATTGATGCTGCAGAAGGCCATTTGAAAGTATGCTTGTTTTCTTAGTCTTTAATGGAGCCAAATTCTATGTAACTGTAAATGCATTCAGAATGTGAGTTCATAATGACTGAGTGTACAGTACACAAAGCATCATTCATCACTCTCATCACTTAATTTATTTTAACCTCCCAGCTACTTCCAGTTGAGAGAATAAAAAGTAAATGAACACTTTTCTAAAATGGCTTAAGGCATAAAATCCAGTGTCCTAAACAGTCACCAGTGGCTCCTGACTTCAGCTGTTACTTGTAGAAATTTAAATGAATAAGTAAGAATTAGTGAAGTGACTACTTTCAGGGTTCTGTTCACCTGGGCATCTTGAAAATCTTACTTTGAGTTTTACAGTTACACTGCTAGTACCCAAAGTCCTCAGTAAGAGAGGCTGAGGCTGGGCTTCTGGGTAAATATTGGTTTATACTACAAAATAAAATTCCATTACCTCAAAGGATCTGTGTAAGTGTAACTGACTGGAACACTGTAAACAATTAAGCTAATGATATAGATGAAGGAAAAATTCATAGTAGATGATAAAACAACCAATACTTTCTATTTATTCAGCTGTATGTATTTACAGATTAGTTCGTGCAGAAGACCAACAAGACTCAGCACACTAGAGCAGTACAAAATATCCAATAACAAACAGAAAAACAAACCTGGTCATTCCAATTAACTAGGAATCCATAAGACTATCCATAAGACTGAACAGGGGGAAATCAAACATAATTGCACATACTAATATACATGCTAAACATGCAACCTGGATCATATCGGCAACCTGTTGTGACCATGCTAAGACAAACATTTAGCAGCATCCAATGAAAACCCACCCAACCTGGTCTTGAACACTTCCAGGGATGGGGCATCCACAACTTCCCTAGGCAACCTGTTCCAGTGCCTCACCACCCTCACATGAAAGAATTTCTTTGTAATATCCAGTCTAAACCTACTCTGTTTCAGCTTAAAGCTATTGCTCTTTGTTCAATCACTACACACTCTTCTAAATAGTCTCTGCCCATCTTTCTTGTAGTCTCCCTTCAGGTACTGGAAGGCTGCAATTATGTCACCCCAAAGCCTTCTCTTCTCCAGGCTGAACAATTCCATCAGCCTTTCCTCACAGGAGAGGTGCTCCATCCCTCTAACAAATCTGGTGGCCTTGTCTGGACTCAATGCTTCCTTCCTGTGCTGGGACCCCAGAGCTGGATGCAGGACAGGGTCTCAGCAGAGCAGGGCAGAGCAGAGCAGAGGAGCAGAATCCCCGCCCTGGCCCTGCTGCCCACGCTGCTTTGGATGCAGCTCAGGACACGTTTGGCTCTCTGGGCTGGGAATGCTCATGGCTGGGTCACGTCCTGCCTCTCATCCATCAGCACCCCCAAGTCCTTCTCAGCTGAATCCATATCTGGAATGGTAATGTGCAGGCTTTTTGCTGAACAGACAGTATCCAGGTAGAAAGGAAAGTATACGCATTGCCAAGATCTAATGTATGCAGTGTAATGTAAGACCAACAGCAGGATGCAAAGCACTGCTTTTTTTAAAGCATTTTCTTTTGTAGCTATTTCCTGTTTGCAATTACAATATGAAGTGCGTATTTCTATTACTCAGAAAAATGCATCTGTTTATGTTATGGAGTTTCTTTTGCTCAGATATGCCTGCTCGTATCCGTAAAACAGATATTTTAGGGTTTTTTTTTAATATAGCGATGCAGACCCACCCGTGGAAAAGAACTCATTCTTTGGTCTGGAAGCACTGATTAAAGAGTGCTCACTTGTGTTGTTGATACATGCAAAGACCAGGGCTCACCAAGTTCTAAAGAGTCCTTGAAGGACACTAATGGCAGCAAAGTCTCTAGAGAAGAAGGCAACCCACAGAGAGAAAGCAAGCACATACACAACCATAAGAGAAAGCCCCAGGAGCTCTTTGGAGATGGGAGGTTTTCAAAATATTGATGCTGTGGATTTCCATGGCTGTGACTTTTGAGAAAAATCCATGTAATTTTAAAAATTTTATTTCTTTTATACCTTCTTCTGTGCCTGATCCAAATCCTAGCAGTAGCTCAGAAGATGAACACATTCATTTAGTTGGTGATCCTCTTGCAGAGGCCCAGGGAAAAGCTAAAGCACCCCATACCACAGCAAGAAAAGTGATGTTTTCCACCAACTGTCCTTCATGGAGAAAGCACAGCCCTGGGGCAGCTGGCAGCATGCCAGATCAGTGAGGAAGGTATAATTTACACACTGTCATGCAAGCTCCAGTGAATCAGTCTCGTGGCAAGAAAAGTGCAGCGTTTCAGTCTTCACAAACTCCCCGCAAAGTGGGAAATACATACATACTTAACTAAGTGCCACAACTATATGGGCTGAACCTGAATAAGCTGATTTCAGTTAAAAAAAATAATAGAATGAAGGGAGAATATGAATATTTTCATTTCCTTTTTTTTTCCTGTTCACTCACTGTGTGTTTACCATAAATTAGACCTGCTGAGAGTGTAATGCTGAGCAACCCATATGGCAAATACTCAAATGAGAGATGTGAAAGGAAAATCACTTTTTTATTTCTGAATTATGTCTAGCCCCTTTACTTAGAAAGTCTTGTTTAATAGCAAATGCGGAGAAGCAACCCAGCTAACACTGTTTATACAAGAAAATATAAGGTGACCAACTTTTTAGACCAAAACAATATATTTTCAGCAGAATAGGATGAAATATGTGATGAAATACCACAAAATAATTACACTTAAATCAGTGTTCAGTTAAGATTTTTGACTCAAAAACACAATTACAGAAGTACTTTGTTGTAGAGTTGCCATTTATTCAAACTCATCCTCAAATCCTTCTTCCAATGAAACAATCCATAGCTAGTCTAAGTCCATGGTGTTCTTCCAACTGAAGAGCTGACCTAACAGCTCCCATTTGAGCTACAAAATTAATCTGTTCCAACTTTTCTCCTTACTAGACTGTGACAAATACTGAGAATGAAATAAGCATACACAGAGGTCTGGCATCCATGAAGTCTAAAAAACAATCAAGTTCTGCATGTTGCATCCCCGGCACAGATTGCTGACCATACCTCTCTGGCAATCTTGCAGTGGGGAAAATAAGAATGGACTGAAGATGATTCCTTGTGAACCTTGTTTACCCTTACCTTTCTTTTTCTATAAGTCTAGGTCTTCTCTCCCCCCGCCCTTGGAAAGGATGGAGAGAGAATCAATTCTCATAAATGTTCCCTGAAAATGCGACTAAGGCAACAACAGCAGCAAGAGGGGGAGGACGAAGTGCAGTCAAGTTACAATATATCTAGGAGTGAGATTTGGCCTCCCATAGAAAGTGCCAGAACTGGTAACAAATAGATACCAACTGATACAATTTGTTGGTAAAGGTAGCACCAAGGGAAGGAGAGATTTTTTTTTCCAAGGGCTCTAGCTGTTCCTGCAAAGGAGGGAAAAAAATCATTTGGCAATGAAGATAGATAATTTTTCAGGTTCTCTGTTTCATTTCACTAACACCTCTATAATCCTGTTTGACCCAAGCCACAGAGCCAAGCAGTCTGTATTCAGATATTTTAATTCACACAGAACTGAGAGACAATCTCCCAAAATGTGAAAGGCTTTTATGCATGCCTCAATTCCCCATCACTGTAATGCAAAGACTATGATTTTCCTTATTTAGGGAAGATAAAACTAGTAGCTACCACTGTTTTGCTCTGGCATAAACTGTTGCCTCAACAGGTTTTTCCTCACTAGCCAAAGTGCCGTGTGTATATTCTGTTTAGAAGTAAAGGGAATTGTAAGAATTCTGAAAAGCAGACACCAACACACATAATAAATTATGACACACTGAGAGAGCTACATGATCACAGATTTTAAAAGTATGCTATTCTGCCCTTTTTTTTCTTTTTTCTTTTTTTTTTTTCTTTTTTTTTTTTTCTAAACAGTAATGAAAAGTCTCTGGCTTTGTATAAAATCACAAAAATTATGCTAACATGAGAAATTAAAATTTCTCCATACCTAAATTTACAGACAATGGATGATTTTGTTATTAGCCTCAAATCACAAATAAGGAGAAAGTTACAGGAATTTAAATACTGAGATTTATTCTTCTGACAAAGTAATTAAAAAGAAAAAAAGCAGTCAGGAAAATGAGAAATATAAATCTTGAACATTTCCTACTCCTTTTTTTCTTTTTGTAATTAATAAATTCAATCTGTACTTGGCAACTTTGGTTAAAGATACTGTAATCATTTCAGAAATACAACAATCTCATGACTAAAAATTATATAGTCATGCACAGAATTTCTTATGAATAAAATAATACAGGTCTTTATCATCAAAGCAATGCAAAATTACCTTGAAAAAATTTTCATTTTATACTTTATTAAGTCTATACAGAAAAAGAAAAAATGGTAAAAAAATAAGATACTGCAATACTCACAAATATAGACGAGTTCTGAATGTTGGTTTTCCTGGCTCAAAGACCCTGCAGGTTCGACTTAATATGTATTCATTTAAATACACAAATAAAATTTACCAAAGCAATTTAGCTATGGAGTTGCAGAAGAAATACTATTTTTCGGTAAATACCATTCATGTAGCACCTTTATGATGAAAACTATATTTCATATGAAAGACACAGAGGCTGTGAATAATTCTGAATACAGAACTCGTGACCCTTCTGAGAAAATGTTATCTCTCTCCTAGAAATAGAGAGAGGAAAACTGCAGTCTTTGGTAGAATTAGCATTCTTAGCTAATCCGAATAATTGAAAACTCAAATAAGAGCTGAAGGCTTTTGACATTCATAATTTTGTAATTTTTTTAAATCCCTGTAGAGTAAATAAAATATATTAAAATGGATATAAAATTAAATATACCCTTAGTTTTCCGGTCAGACAAAACACTTGATTTCAAGTCCTGGGACTTACACAGAGTCAAAAAAGAACCTTCCCAGTCATCAACTCAACAGAGAACATATGCACATTGTAAAAATCTTTCAGAGCACTTAATCTGCCTAATTCAAAATTTCAAAATGTTCCTACATCTTAAAATATCCAGTAGTTTCAGGACTAGGCTTCTGGTAAGTAGCAGAAGGAGTAAAATTCAATGGTGCATGCACCATAAAAACATAAGCTACTGTAACGCTTACAAGTGTTAAGTACTCATTTATATTAAGAGTTCAGAAGATGTTTTAGGGCATGCTTAGCCAAACAGATGGAACAAAAGTAGTATTTCAAAACATATCAGACATACTTCAACAGTTTTCTGCATCAAAATATCCCTATTCTAAATAAATATTACATTATTTTAAAAGCAGAGGGATTTTTAAATTAAAAACACTAAAGTAGTCACCAAGGAGAATATTTGTTTATTAATACCCTGTATCTCCACTTCTGTTGACAGAATTGCTGGCTTCTGTAGTACTGTAACACTAACACTAGCAAATACAAAATGTCTTTTTACTTAAAGCTAGAATTATACTGTAATGTTGGATTAACAGTTCAATGTTCTAATGAATTCGTTTCCCACACAATAGCAAAGAAAAAACCAAAAACTAAATAGCAGAAAATAAAATTTCTGTAATATTCATATTGTCATCCCTAACCATCATCAGTTCTGACATTCTTATGCATTACAGCCAGATCTTAAAATGTTAAATGTTCACATTAGATTTTACACTGAAATTTTTTTGAAAGTGCATTGTATTTCATAGAAACAACTCTTTATTCTGAATGTTTCTCAAAATGGCACCTCCCGCTGTCAATGTCTATGCCCCATAAGCAACTAAGCTGAGTTCTACTGACAAGAACTAGAAGGGTATACAAATGATAAATTAGTCAGCTTTGTAGAAGTCAGAAATACAGGCCAATAATGATACTGTAGATTATAGCATTTTACTTAGCTGAAAGATACTGCATATTTTACAGCTGCAGTTCATAAACTACCTTAATTTATTTAAACACACTTAATAAATGATACAAAAGAAAATACAGTTTATCTTTTTGAACAATGCACTTGAGAGCACAAGCATATTTTTACTGTAATGTTAGTAGACTGTTTATGCTCATTCCTTTAATAATTTTCATAGTTATTTTACTTTGTTTATTAACTTTTGAACCAAGATTGAACTAAACCATTAAAAGCAAAATTTTAAATGATAGCTTGGGCCAAATTAAACCAGATGTCAGACTAATTATAACCAATGATATCTATCCACTTCCTTCAGATACCAAAATAAACTGAAATCCTAAAAATGTATCACTGCACACCTGATACCATTGTTTAACTTGTGCATTTGTAAAGTGATACAGCAAGTACAAAAACTCTGATGCTTCTGGCTTACTATCAATTATGACAGTACTATAGAAAAAAATAATCAAATACACCTTACAAATACGACAGTTGAGTAAATCAGTACATATGAAGTTGGGAAGATTGGTAAATATAACAGTCTAGGCCAGTTTTACAAGTTTATTTTTTCTCAGATCTCAAGGGACCATAATGAACATCTCACCTGACATCCTACATGACATCACACAGAAACTTTCTCATTGAGTGGGGAAACTTAAGCTCTTTTCACTCTCACATCATCTGAAAGGAATCTGGTCTTGATATGAAAACTATAAGAAATCCTGCTAATCACTGTAATCAAAGTCAATTTTGTTGCCATTTGATTTCACATACTTAATTATGAAGTACTTCATTGAACCACAGAACAACAGGTCAGAAGAGATCCCAAGGATAATCTGGTCCAAACTTTTTTGACAAAAGCACGCTAGACAAAACGGTCCAGCACCCTGCCCAGATGAATCTTAAAGCGTTCCATGTTGGGGAATATACCACTTCTCCGGGGAGCTTGTTCTAATGACTGATTGTTCTCATTGTGAAAAATTTTCCTCTTGTGTCTAATCAGAATCTCCCCAGGAATAATTTGTACCCATTATCCTTCATTTTTTTCAAGTGACTCCTTGTAAAAACAGTCTCCATCTTCTTTGCAGATACTTTAGATACTAGAACCCAGTCTAAGGTCTCACCTAAGCCTTCTTTTCTCACGTCAGGCTTCCTAGTCCTTTGGTCATCTCTGTGGCCCTTCTCCCCACCCTCTCCAACCTGTCCATACCTTTTTTGTATAATGGGGACCAAAACTGACAAAGGTATTCCAGGTGTGGCCTGACAAATGTTGACAAGAATGGGATAATTTCTGCTGGTGATGCTCTTGCTGAGGCAGCCCAGGATCTCGCTGGGTTTCTTTGCTGCAGCCGCACACTGCTCGCTCATCCTGAACTTGTTGCTCACTGGGACTCCCACGTCCCTTTCCATGAAGCTGCTCCCCAGCCTTGTGCTCCCAGCCTGTGCTGCACTCCTGGTTTTCCCAGGCTAAGACCTTACACTTCTCCTTGCTGACCTTCATGGTGTTCTTATGTGCCCACTCTTCCAGCTTGTACAGGTTTTCTGCAGGGTGGCTCTGCCTCCCAAAATATTCACTTGATCCCTGAGTGATCATAACTGCTCTGGATGAACACTTATGAAGACATGAAAAGGTGTTGGACCCAACACCAATCCTTGGGGGACCCCACTCGTGCCAGGTTGGAAAAGGAGTCATTTACCCCCACTCTGGGTGCTGCCTGTGGGCCAGCTCCCCACCCACCACACGGACAACTTGTCCAGACTGTAAACACAACACCTTCCCCAGGAGGCTGTGGGAAACCACAGAGGAAGCCTTGGAGAAACACAGGCAGACAATCCATGGCCTGCCCCACATCAACCAAGCAGGTGACTTTGCTGCAAAAGGCAATCAGGTCAAGCACAATCTTCCCCTGATGGGGGAATCCATGCTGGCTTTTCCCAACCACCTGATTTATCTGACTTGCAATGAATCCTCCCAAGAGGATTTGTTTTGTAACTTTTCCAGGTCTTGTAATTTCCTGGATCTTCCTTTAAGCCCTTCTTGTAAATGGAGGTGTCATTAGCCTTCTTTCAGTCTTCTGGGATGTCTCCTTATCTCCACAACTTCTCAAAGATTATGGAGAACAGCCTCACAATGATCCCAGTCAGCTCTACAACACCGTTGAGTGGATATTGTCAGGTCCTATTGATTTGCAGCTCCAGTAATAGCCCACACAGCAATTCTTCCTTCACTGACAGTGGGTCTGTGTTTCCATCAACGTGGATTTTTTTTTCCAAGGTCTGGGGCCCAACTGTGCTGGTGACAACAGAGGTGACAGAAGTTTTGAGAACTTCTGCCTTTTCAGTGCTGTTGCTGACTAATTCACATCTCCCATTTAACAGTGGGCCAGCAGTTTACTTCTGTTTCTGCTTGCTGTTTATGTACTCAGAGAACCCTTTCCGGTCGTTTCTGACATCTTGTGCCAATTCCAACTCAAGCTGAGTCTTTGCTTTTCTAACAGCATCTCATGCCCTGGCAATGTTCTTTGGTTTAATTCCTTTTCCATCCCTGGTATGCTTCTCTTTTGAGCAAACTCAGAAGCTCACAGTTAAACCAAGAAGCTCTCTTGCTCCACCTACTTCCCTTCCCTTTGAAGAGGATGAACAGGTTTTGTGCTTTCATGAGAGTGATCTTGAAAAACTCCCAGCACCTGCTAGCTCCTTTATTCTCCATGCAAGCTTCCCTTCCAACTGAGCTCTGAGTAAGCTTGCTCTTGTAAAACCTAAAACCTATACCAGCCTTCAGAGCACACAGCTGGACCACAAATCCTGCAATTGTATGATCACTGCAGCCAGAGCCACCAGTAACAGAGATATTACAAAGCCAGTTTCCTTGGTTAGTGAGCACCAAGTCCAGTTGTGCCTCATTCCTAGTTAGCACATCTAACATTTATATGAAGAAGCAGTACTCTATGCATTCCAGGAACTTGATGGATGATGTGACCTGCTGTATTGCTCTACCAACAAAGTCTGGATCACTGAATTCACCTGTAACACCCAGGATCTGTTATCTAAAGCTTGCTTTAGTGACCCAAATATTGCTTCTTTGCCCTTACTGTCTTGGTTTGGAAGCCAGTAGCAGCTGCCTAATCCAAGATCCCCCTTGCCTTCTGATCTTGATGCAGAGGCATTTGATGGGGCTTCCATACTCACTATAGTTGACTTCTATACATTTCAGGTTCTCTTTAACTTAAAGTGCAACTCCCCATCCTCCTCCTCCTCCCTGACTCTTTTTACAAAACAGCCTACAGCCATCCATCATAACCCTCCAGTCATGTGAGTTGTCCTATCATGTTTCAGTAACTCCTATGATACCCTAACTTTCTGATTGGGCGTCAAGATCCAGTTCCTAGTGGTTATTCTCCAAGTTGTGTACATTAGGATAAATACACTTGAGGTGGCTGGTCTTTTTGTTCTTATCTTGGGAGGCAGCTAAGGAACAGTTGTCTCTGCTCTGGTTGGCCTGGCTTATTCTCTAGTTCGCTGCAAAGGCAACCACTTAACACCACCACTTAAACAGTTCTCCCTACCAGATTCCTTTCATATCTTTTGAGAAAAGTCACTACAGAGAATTCAGCTTGCCCGTCTAATCTCTCCACACCTTGGATTGCACTCATTACAACTGGGGTACTTTGGCTGACCTGACACATCAGCTAAACAGCTATTGTCCTCCAGAAGACAGCAGTCTGATGTTTAAGCATGAGTATGGTATTTACATTAGTGCACATGTGGCTGCATTACTCAGTCATATGAGGCTATGACTTTACCCTCCTAATACTTCTAAAAAAGCAAATGGAAGTATGTTTAAGCTTTGTGTACCATATATGTTACAAATTTTCCCAAGGCAGATATCACACAGACATCTTAAGATCTTAATTAAGGTTGATTTATTTACAAATTGTATGTTTTCAACTCTCAGAAATGATGTATTTAATGTTTTATTTTTAAACACAATTAAAAAATAATATATAAATATATACATACTGCAAATGTAATACAGATAACAAATTCATTTAAGCCCATTTATGCACATTAGTGACACACCATGTGGCAGAAAGACTAGGACTACAAGAAGACCCTGTGGCGATTTATTTTATATTAAATCCCTAATGGCCTCTTCTCATCTTTGCAAAAATATGCACAGAAGTCCAGACTATGAAGCCATTGAAATGAATGGTTATTTATTTGCTAAACGAGAACCCTATGTTTAATGTTCCTTAGACATAAGGTAGTCTGCAAAAGTCGCATTCCTACAGCTCCATACATCATTTATTTTACATACCCTAACTTCTCACAACAGGCATCAGAAAAATACTTTTGAACCGCATTGCTATTGTAAGTTGCTGAGAATTTTGTTTCCAATTCCATTACTGGAAGATTAAATGTTAACATGTTTACTTGGGGTTTGCTTCTTGTTTTGTTTTTAGCATTAAAAACAAATTCATGGACCAATCTGCCATTTAAAATACGTTTATATTCCTACTGCAAGAAGAAAGTTCCCAAATACACAAGATATATATATACATAATCATCACAGACAGACAACAAAGTTGAAATCTTCTAAGAAACATGCTGTAATCTCACTTATTTCGGTGTAATGGTCTACCTAGCACTTGTTTGACATGCTTCAGCTAAGACAGAGGTACTTGATTTGCTCTACAGAAGTATTAAAAACATCACTTTTCATAATGCAGAAATGAAATTATTCAAATTAGTAAAACAGGGGCATTTCTTACTAAAACTACAAAATAGCCTGAAAATTTAATGGCATCTCTGAGATCAGACTATTTTTTCATAGAAGATGATAAATTGTGCACCCAAACACTTCTATATTTTTTAAGTTACTGTTGCTGGAACAGCCACCATGAGTTCCTCTGAGGCACAAAGGGGGAAGTTGTTACAAGAGACAGAACTTTCCATTGGTACCATCCTAAACTAATTCAGACCATGGAGGCTACCTAAGGACAGCCAAGCTTCCCGTGGCAGCATGACCTTGCAGGTCATTTTCTTGAGGAAACAAAACTGGTGACAGCAGCCTCAATTGAGGCATGTTCTCTAAGCCTTCAGAAGCGGCAATACAACCCCTACAGAAGTGGCACACAACCCTTACAACCTCGAAACTGGCTTTATGAAGTCTGTGGATGCCATGGCCAGAGAAACGGACCCCAACAGAAGGGCCAGCCTTCAGAACACACACACTCCCTTGTCTGTCACAGTCAGTAGCAGACAATCATAGATCTTGTTTTCAACTGACTGATTTGCTTCTTCATGTGGTAATTGATTTTCTATATTCCTAAGCTACTTCTGTGAGTAGTCAGAATAAATTTTGCATGAACCAAGAGATAAAAGACTTAGACCAACAAGAATATTATTAATCTATGGGAAACCGGGACTGTTCTCCTGGTGCACTACACTTAAAAAAGCAGGGAACAGAGTCTAGTTTACAAAAAAATTATTCCTTTATCAGGAAAAAAAATTACTTTCCCAGAAAGTCACATTGAGAAGATATTTTTCATTTCCATGAGAATTCCAGCAGAGAAGCAGCAAAACATACTCTCAGGGTACAACATAATGTAACAGAAATTAACTGTAACACATACACTGAATTTTGGTACAACATCCTATGAGGAATCATTGTTACAACTTGGGGAAACTTTCCAGCAAAGGCAACAAAAATAACAGTGATCTGGGCAGTGTCACTTTTATTTTGTCATTCCCTTGAAAAATAGAGTGGTTATGCATGTGAAATCCAAGCAGCATACATTCTCACAGCCCATCACTGGAGACACAGGTCTGATTCCAACTTACAGCTTTAATGCCACCTAAATCCAGGAAGGCCAGATCCAAAGGTAGTTATCTCAAGAAATGTAAAGCTGCATATAGACTCTTATGGACTTGAAACCTAAACACATCCACACAAAATGACTGCCCTATAGAATGCACTTTAATGGAAGTGCTTTTCTTGCATATTTGTTGATTATGAAAAGAAAAAATGCGACCTTGTGATACTTCTGAGGAAGCAAAAACATAAACACACTAGAGATGCAACACCTGCTGCCAAGCCTGTTCTTCATGTTCCCTTAATATTTAATCAGGTAACGTCAGTGGAGCACTTTGAGGATGAATAACAAATTACCACCATTATTGCTGAGAAAATAATGAATTCATTAAAGTTTGTGTATTCTGAGTTCATAACAGAATTCTAAACGGAATAGACAGAGAGGTTTGGAGAGTTTTGTCATTAATTTCCTTATATGTATTGTGTTTCTGGTACTGGGTGAAGTAACTACATGTGATCCCTGGTGCTAACGACAGTGAGTAAAAAACATCTTTTGCTGGTCAAGCCCCAAAAATGAAGGCATACAGGAAATGTTTGAGCAAAGAGCAGTAATGCAGCAAATGCAAAACTCTTCTCAGTCCAAATAACTTTGCACCATGATATCTAGGAAAAAAAAGCAGTTACACCCCTGGAAAGATAGCCCTTTCTGACACAAACTGTTCACAGCAAAACAACAGACAGCAACAAGCAGAGGAAGGTACCTGTGACTTCCAGGAAGAAATCCCATCAAAAATACTAGTAATAAAATTACTTAGCAGACTAGGACTAAAAAATCATCTAACATCAGTAAAATCTGACTGGGTTGTTCTTACAGGCAACTGAATCTCCTCTGCCCTCCACAATGACCACTAGTTATGTAAGTAAAACAATTACGAAACATTTACTGCTTGACCACCAGATCTTAACACTCCTTGGCCAAGGCAAGTCAGCATCACATATTACACTGCCACTGAAAACAGTTTGAAAATTTTCCTGCTTCAAGGACTAAGAACACCTACTGTTGACAAAGTCATATTGTGAGTTTCAGCCAAAAGGAAGACAAGTTCCAAGCTACAATTAATTTGAGCATATAGGGTAGCAAAGATGAGATCAGATACACTTACCTAGAGCTTAGATCTGTGGAGCACAAGGTCTGCATTCTACGTAGTTATTACACATGATTAAATGGAAAATAAACAAAAAAAAAGATTGTATTGCTAAAATTAGCTCCTAATTAGTTCCTAGCTCTGTCCACCATTAACTGAAACTGATGGAGTAAAAGAGTAAGATTTAAAAGAAAATAAGTAGAAAATTTTATTAAGAACTTTTTTTAATCTCATTTTCTCTTTTGGGGATTTATCTTACAATACTCTTTCCCCATCCCCTTTCCTCCCAACCTTGGTGTAATTTTCAGGATGAAAGTATCGTTCATAAAGCAGTGCA
Source organism: Pardalotus punctatus (assembly GCA_013400915.1). Lineage (NCBI taxonomy): Eukaryota > Metazoa > Chordata > Aves > Passeriformes > Pardalotidae > Pardalotus > Pardalotus punctatus. The sequence continues at coordinate 100,113 of VZTX01000587.1, forward strand.
GGTTTGGTGGTAAAGATTGCTCAATATTGAAAAAACTGCCTGAGAGCTAATAGTTTCTACTTCACTTTTTGAAGCTTTGCTACCCAATTTGCTTTGTGTATTTTAGTATGCAAGTAGAAATCTATGGATAATTATTAGCTGGATTGTACCACAAACATCTTCAACCACAGAAGCACCTTTTTTTTTTGTAAAATGCATCACAAGACATATATTGTAAAAAAATCTCCTAGGACATAAAAGGGAAGAACTATTCAAGAATTGTTTGGGGTTTTTGTAGTAGCATTTGAGGTTAAAAAAAACCCTTTGATTTAGTGCAAAAGTAGATAACAATTTCTTCTGCATTTCAAACACTTTTGTATAGGTGACTTTCAGACCAATGAAGAGCCTGAAAATGACAAATATATACTATATAAAGATGTCTTTGTTATTGAGATTTTCTTCAGTCTACTTAGGTTTTATTATGAATCAATATGTCAGTATGCAAACTTCAATCAGAAATAATAGCGTCATGTCCTATTTGCTCAGTGATCTAAGCATTCATATTTTTAAAATAATATTTTTACATAATATCCAGCAACATCTATATCTCCTTCAGATCAAAGTAGATAGCTATTGATATCTGTAACACAAATTGTCTTGAGATAATGATTCAAAACAGTCTACACAAGAGTTTTCCCTAAGCATTAACAAAATGTTTGGGACCATTTAAGAAAGAAAATCCAAGCAGTCACTTTCAGGCTGTCTCAGGGATACTCATGAAGACAAACCTATAGTTTTGATTCAAAAGATCAAAATTTTACTAACTTCTGCCCCATTGAGGTACTTCTGTTTCTACCAACAGCCATTTAATTTAGGCAATGTAGCAATGGACTAACTTCATTACATGGTTTCAAGACAGATTTCTAGAAGGCATGAAACAATCTCCCCTCCCTTCAAGAAGCTGAGAGATGGCTTTATAAATTTTATGCCATACTTTAGGTGAAAGGTAGGACAAAGCCTAGTTAGTAACTACCTACTGAAGTACAACAGAACGCCCACACCTTCAATTAACCTAAAGGCTGCGATTTGTACATGCCATTATTTTTAACACACCAGGGCACAGTACAATCTAATGGGAAGGAATAATCATAATATCATAATGATGTAAGTCAGACAAAAACAGCTACTACTTCTCTCAAATTAAATCACTGAAAATTCTGCTCATATTGAAAAAATACTGAGAAAATAACATGTTCAAAATCTTTTCTAAAAAACCATCTCCATATGCAATAATGCTGTTTAACATGTTCTTTTAAGTTTCCTCTTACCTCCAGTGTCATGTACACAGTGCTAATTGCTACTTTGATTTCTCCATCTGAAATCTCCTTGAGATCCTTGAGCATAACCTCCTCAATACTCACACCTGTTTGGGAAGAGAAACAAATTTCCATATATACAAGTATCTACAGCTGCCAGATGCATCAATATAAATTAATAACATAGCTTAGACCTTAATGCTGAACCTACTGTATTTCAGGACATCATATGAGAAAATTAAAACCAACATTAATATTTCAATGCTTAATGTTTCTAGAGGGATTTGTTTTAAGAAAGGAGGAGATTTAAGGGTGGGAACACACTAACAAGTATGAAGAACAAAGTCTGTGTAACACCTTTATTTTGTGTGAACATTCAATTTTTAAAGTGAACTTAACTCCAGCTGATGATAAATGTATAAACAGACCATTCCTATGGTCTAATAGGAAATCACCAATATAAAATACTTCTGAAATAAGTAATATATTGAAAGGCACCTTTGGACTACTATGGTGTTTATGAAATATTCAAAAGCAAGGAACTTAAGATATTCTGTAAACAAAAGTCATTCAACATTTCTGACCTTCTTTACAAATTGATAACACCAAAGGGTTTTTCTTATGTACATCAAATCATTCATGAACTAAGTATATGTTTATGCACCACAGAAACATTACCATCAGAAACAAGGGTGTAAGACTGAAATTGCATGCAGACATATTGGTATGTTTAAGCATACTGTATTGAAAATCCAGGTCACCAATTGGAGATGTTTGTCTAAAGTGCTCTAAAGATTCTCAAAACAAATGCATATTATGTAGAGGAACATAGTTATATCACATGATCAAAAATACAGACATGACAGCCCAAAATTTATGTAAAGAATGCTGCAAGCCACCTACCTCAGTGCAGGGTGACAACTAAATCGTCCACCAACTTTTAAAGCTTAGCAGTTTAACATCCACCATGTGTTTGTACGAATGATTTTCAAGAGGCCAACAAATACCAACTTAAGTCAAAGAAATTCATCCTTTCATTACCGTTCCTGTAGAGAGTCCAGCTACTGCATTCAAATGGACATTTACGTATCTGTCATTTTTAAAATTCTGTAACTACAGACTTTCTGGAGGGCTGGAACCTACTGTGCCTCAAATAACACATGAATTCATGAATTCACAAAAATAAATCATTATTTCTGCATGAAACTGAGAAATCTTTTTTGCTGAATTGTCCTAATACTGCCTCAAATAACAGGTAAATAAGGTAAAATACTCAGCAAAGGTTACATCCTGCAAGGGGCTTCTGAAAGTCAGCAGCATCCTACTAACAGAAATATCACATGCAATATATGCATATGTTACATGAATACATGCTAAATAGGTACCTTGTTATACCCAGAAAATAGGAGCTAAAAGCCAGGAAAAAAAAAAAAAAAGGCAGTTCTTTCCTCATGTCTTACATGACATACAAATTCCTGGCAAGCAATATCATGCAGACTAAAACCACTATGTATACTTGTCCAAGTTTTGCCCTTGGTATTAGGGAAAACTTCACGGGCCAAGTACATGACAAATGGTACTAAACCATCTTCCCTGGCAACTTGCAGAACTAAGAACTGACCTCCACAAAAGCCACTTCCATGGCCACTTTCCAATCCAGTTAATCCACGCATACAGTTAATTTCTGAACTATGATTACTCGAGTGGAGGAATTTAAGATAATTCACGTGAACATTTATAGCCCTGAACTAAATTAGCTTGTAATCTCACTGCAAGAAAGGGCAAAGGAAGCAGCCCCTCAAATTCTGTCCTTATCTACCAGATAGGGCACCTGTCACAGGGTGATGGTCTGAATTTCAACAACCACTTTCGGCACATGGGCAGATAAAGAACAATAAAAAAAGACCTGGAGTTAGCACAGACCCTGTGCCTACCTGATATATCTAACAAAGAAATATCTCAGGAATTTAATAGTCACTCTTTAGTAACAACTTGGCAGCAAATGCCAGTAAAAAAATGAAAGAGTTATTGCAAAAACTTTCTTCAGGCTTTCACAGCATCCCTTCAATAGCCTGTTACTAGATTTTGGGTTCAAACGTTTCCACTTTAGATCACTGAATATTTCTATTTGGTACTCCTAGCAGAAGAAAGGAAAAGAATTGCAACTTCCCACGGCTTCCTTAATCTTAGTCTGATGTCAAATTCACTTCACCTGTACACAGACCTTAGCAAATCAGGGAAGGGTCATAAGACAAAATCTACTTCCACACCACTTAGGCAATTGCAGCACAATTTCTGCACATGCGCTGACACATTTATTACATCCATGTGAATCAACATATATTCTTGATGAGCACACACTTGTAAAAGCAATAAATTAAATAAATGAATGTTAACTTTATCTGTAAAAGCAATACAAGATTATTTATCAGCTTAGTAGTTCCTCAAAAGAAAACACAATTCCATGATTTAGAATGTTAGAAATTTGATTTCCAATTAATATAATACATTTAACTGTCAATGCAGACAGCCTGCTGCACCTTTTTCACCACATACAATAAAATAATATTCTGATACAGTTACATAAATAGATTTGGAACAGGCCCAAAAAATGGAAGGAAGTTGCACTACCTTGTGCATTAAACTGAGTTTCCTGGAGAACAGAGATAATTTCCTCTCGTGGGGGAAGATCTGGAAACTTTTCCTCCAGAATTGACAGTACTTTCTCCTGTTGCTCTATAATTCTGTCAGGTTCCAAAGACATGCACTTGAAGAGAATGCTTCCTGAAACATTGCAAGATAAAAAAATTCAACGCCTTCTGTAAATATCAGAGGTACAACAGAAACAAGAAAGTTAACTGCATTGCTTCCCAAGCCCCTTCCTTCTTGGAGGTTGTTTCCACTGAGAGTTCACTGAATTCACATGAAACATCCTCTTAACGTGAAGCTCCTAAAATCTGAACTGGGTGCTCCTTCAGTGCCTCTGCTCCAGTTAACTGGCTGGTCCCAGTGCTGCCATGGTATGCTCTGCACACCAACACAGCTGTGCAGCATAGCCAGCAGCAGCTAATGGCACACCAGCCCATATTCCTCTCTCCAAGCATTAGACCAGGCACTGGTGTGTTTTGAAACACTAAACCCACACTGACAACGTTCCTTCTACAGACATGTTAGCAAACTCCTATAGTGGACATAAGGAATGAATATTTCACTGTGAGGATGCGGAGGCACTGGAACAGGCTGCCCAGAGAAGCTGTGGATGTCCTATCCCCAGAAGTGTTCAAGGCCAGGTTGGACCAGACTCTGAACAACCTGGACTAGTGCAAGATATCCCTGTCCATGGCAGAGGTGTTGGAACTAAATGATCTTCAAGTCATTGGTCACTGTGGTGTAACTGACTCCGGCTAATTCCTTGTCATTGGGCACATAAAAAGAGCACCAATCCAGACAATCAAAATTTTAAAATTTAAGAGAAATATAACCCAATAAATAACTTCATAGTGATTGGTATACAGTCTTACAATACAGAAGTGAGAGTGATATCTTTTCAGACAACCATATGCTGCACATAAAGTCACCCTTTCATTTCCTGGAGACTGGGATCCCATTTATTAATATACTCAAGGATAGCATTTGTTTCCAACCACTCACAGTAAATTAAGTATAATAAAATCTTGTATTTCAGTTGTTGAAATTATTACTCTACTCTGCACAAAAATTTCAAAAAAGTGTATGATTGCATTGTACCATGCTGGGTCAGTGAGCAAATGAGTACAACAATGTAAGACAGTTACTGCAAAACAGTGTTTAGGCTTTAGCACAGAGCAAAAAGAGTAAAGGAAAAACCTTGACACTGCCACCCTCAATCTCAGTAGATGAGCTAAGATCCAAACATCTACTATACATTCATTTTTCCTTTCTCCTACATTGTCATCACATGAAATAATACCATTTCTTCAAAATTCACAAAGCACTTGCAACATGAAATAATTGTGCCGTGCTAAGTAAACACACCCTTATTAGACAAATCCTGTGTGGATTAAATAATAAATAATACTTAACAAGCCAAAAGCTGTTCCCCATCAGATATTAATTTCTAGAAATTCAAATACGTGAAGTTCCATTCTGTGTTTCTATTACAGATATTGTAACTGTTAATATTTTTTTAATTCACAGCAGCTCTTTATGCCAGTCTTAAAATCACTTTAAGACAATGCTCCTTCTCTATTTGATAGTATTAAAAATACTCAATAAATACAGACTGCATGAAAATTATGTATACTAACCCAGACTGACATTTCTAAATTCAGGTACACATACCTGGCTCCACAACAAGCAGATTTCAGATTTCTACAGGTAAACAGCTGATATAAAAAGCACCCCAGATATCTATACCCATTATCCAGGCCTGGTTTTCAGTCCCTCCAACAGGAAGAAAATTTCTCAATCAGCAGCCTCCACAATAATTCATCTAAAAATATCCTTTTGTTGTGCAATCCCCAAGCAGATAACAGTGCTGGTGCTACATATATACTCTTGAGATATATTCTTGCCCATAGCTTGGGAAGAGTGGTGACCAGAATGAGTTAGACACCCCACTGCACGCTTTCAGTCAGCACAGAGCTACATCTGGATAAATGGCAGCTCAGAGACCAGGCTGCATGAAATATTTTAGCAACAACAATTTTCTGCTTTTTCTCTTCCTCCAGGAACAGAAAGGGAAATTGCTCATGACACGCAAAGGAAATGGAGACTCCAGCAGAAAGTGCTGGATCTACAAAGTGTGCTCAAATTCATCATACCTTCTGGAGGGAGGCTGCAGCATATCCCAAAAAGCCCTCCAGCAGCACTAGGGTGAGTTAGGCAGTCTGTCCATCTGCACAGAGCCTCAGATACACAACATATGAAACGTTTACCACAGCTGTGTGTGCTTCAGGGAATGGAATATTTGGGTAAGACCAAGAAGAGAAAATCCTAATACAAGCATACAGGAAAATGCAGAACAAGATGTGTGAGTTGTATATCCAAACAAGCTCACCAGTTTAGAAGTCAACATGACGTGAGCTTCACTCACCATAGGCAGACACCTTTAAAAAGTTTTTAAGAGACTAGTGACTATTTGTCACTAGTCACAGCAATACTGTAGTGCTTGCAATTGATAACTTTTCTAATAGGATGAAAGCCAGAAAAGGAACATTCTCAAATTACTAGGGTGTCAGCAAGCCCTACGATCAACATCTACTTGTCCTTTAATCCTGTGATCATTCTTCAATACTGTCCTCATCAGCAGGAAAGAAAGGCACACATCCTCTCTCCCAGGCATCCTTGGCATTCCTGTGAGGGTTAAGATTCCAGGTAGTTTAGAAAAAGAGTTCACTTAAGGTACTTTTGCTTGACCAAAGGTCAGTAGTCCATTTAGTCATGTGCCGTCTTATAAATACCTGCTGTAAAAGCAATACATGGTCTCAGAAATCTCCAGCAGATTTAACTGTGTGCTGGTGCAATTCCCCCAGGCTTTCTGAAAGCATAATGGTGGCTGCTCTGTCTGCTTACCAGCACAGGAAATAAGATGTAATAGGCAATACAAGATCCAATATTATTTCTTGTGTACATCACATTTTACTAAATTTTTTTTTCTGAAGAAGAGGTCACTAGAAAATAGGCTAAGGCTCTTAAAAAATGTGCATTTTATTCCTTTTTTTCAAAGCAGTTTGGAAGTGAAGCATTAGTTTTGCCAAAAGCAATTGCTGTGCATTAATATTAAACATGATCTAATGAAGGCAGAAGTCGTTTTGGGAAAACATTAAGAACAGCACAAGCATCTCCTGAATTATAAGTTTCTGGCTGAGAAAAACAGTACAATGAAAATATAGGCATTTCTTCTGTTAAGGTTTTGTTCCATAACTTGGGAAAATAAAGGACAGGGAAAAGGGGAAAACCAACAGTCCCTTATGGAAAGTATACTTCAACATTCCTCCCCCTCCCCAAAAAACTGCGCTCCATATGTAAGCATATCCATATAAGCAATCTTTATTGTAATTAACAGGAAATTCAATTAAGCTGGAATAAAATGTAACTTGCGAGAAGAGAGGAGGAGCATTGCCTCCAAAAAAACTGCTTCCATATATCAAAAAAAACTGTCAGTCCAAGTAAGTGCAGTGTTTGGTGCAGGTCAAAATGATCCTTTCTTCCTGGCATATATATTAAGGATGCATTAATGCAGAAACATGTGAATCATCTGATCAATGCACAAGACAGAACAAAAAAAAAAAAAAAAAAAACTGGCATAATTCCAGAAGTCCTTAAAAGGGCATTTCTTAACACTTGTCTGGTTGGCTAGAATAACAAACTAATCTTCTCTACTGAAAGTCAGACTGCCCCAACAAGACATGAAAAGACCTCAACTATGCAGCTCATCACCAGCAAAAGCAGATTCACATTAAAAAAATTGCTGATGCTCTTGCTGGAAATCTGTCTGTATCTACATGTTGCGGTTTGCACCTTGTGGCATCCTTCAAGGCTTTATACAAACAAACATAAGGAGGCATTTTTGAGAGTGCATTGACCCAAAATACCTGACAGTGAGTGCTTGGAATAACATCTTTGCCAGCTGGCTGCAACAGAGAATGTAATGATTCAGCAGTTTAATGGATCTTGAGTTTGGCAACAGTCCCCTTATAAACATCTCTGGGGAAATAAAATAATACAGGCCCAGGACTCTGGCAGGTTCTATAATTGTTTGCTTCTGGCACAAATCCAGGGACAGCACAAGCTCTAACTTAAGGCAAATACGGTTGTACAACACTGACTTTCCAAGCAAACTCTATTCAAAAGCCCAAGGGTAGAATTAGCTTATATCACGCCTGATAGGCAGACAAAGATACCAGAAAAGCATTCAGCTAAAAAAAATCTCTTTAAAATAAAAATGCCTGAATCAATAATGGCCAGTTTCACAGGAGAAGTCTTTACTCTTGATTTTTTTTTTTTCCAAACATAAACAAGCAGATAAAATTTGTTCAAAGTTGAAACAGGGCAGGTTATAAACATCTGCTTTTTTATTAAAATTTAAATATTGCTAACAGACTTTAAGAAAAAAGGAGTTTCAAAAACAACTGAACAAATGAAGCTGTCTTGGTCACTATATGGTAATTATTAAAATGTGAGATTTTCTATTATCTTACAATTCTCCTAGTAAAATACTCACTGGAAATCAGAAATTGAAGGAGGACTTCCCAGCTCAGAGACTCAGATAATAGCATCTCTCAGCACCTTTATGAAAATAGAATCCTAATTCTTAGCACTCTGACTTCTACTTCGGCCTTCTATTCTGAACTTCACCTGAAATTTAGACATACTAACTATATACAGATTTATATCGGAAGTAAGATAACAAAATGTGAAAAACACAGTAGAGCCTTTTTTCAGCCTTTGGGTCTGTGAAGAGAGAGCTGACAATCTGCGAGTTTCTACATACTCATTCGTCATTAGTGAGAATGAAACAGCCACCATTCCTTCCAGACCATGACACATGGTCCCTTTGTTTCCTACATTATGGTAAGATGAATTAAAGAAGTTATACCTCATGATAAAAAACCACAATATATACAGAGAAACACAAAAGCTGGATCTGGCAGGCTGTATTTAATCTCTTACTTTCAGACTGTACTGTTGTAGTTTGATCTGCCATCTACATACACTAATAGCTATGATTTTTTTTTTAATTAATCTTATCAAAACCAGTGATGGGTTCACTGACCTTTCTAAATTTGTAATGAAAGGTTCTTAAGTACCAAAAACTTTTTCTGTTTTAAGAGACCAAGAGGACTTGCTGCACTGCTTCACCTTTTATCCATACAAGCTGCATTGCTGGGAGAAGTAGAAAAACATCAAATCTCAAGTGCAGCTGTGTTTTGTTCCCTAGGCTTTGTCAGTCACTTCCTCATACCATGAAAAAGAAGGTATGCAGGTATTTTTATCCACTAAGTTCCTCAAACATACACTACCGAACATAATAATCAAAATGTAGTTACTTACTGATAAGAAAAAGAAAATACTAGCTACTATATTCCCCAAAACTGGAAGTGCTATCTTTAATACAAATACTACTAATAAAAGCACTTTATTTTCATTTGGATACAGATTAGAGGTACAAAACATGCTGACACAGCCACACACAGTACTTGACATATTCATGAACATTATTTAGACCTCTCCCTCCTGACTCTCCACCAACAAACAAGTATCTTGATATTCCCCAAAACCTTTTTTTTTTTTTTTTTTTTCTACTTTCAAAACCAATTATTAGGCTTGGTCATTTCCTTAGATTCCTGGAGAGCTACTGAACAGAAATCTGGAGCTTACGAAAACATTTCATGGCAGGTTAACTAAAGCTTGTTAGCATGGAAAGATACCATAAGAGCAGGTTAAATGTTGTGTTACTGTTAATGCTTATTCTATGGAATATTTTTTAAATTAACTTTTGTAATTTCTCATAACATGGTTATTAGTTAACACAGTGATAAATACAATGATAAGCCAACATTGTTGTTGCTTCTGGAGTCTAAATGTAGACAAGTTTTCATAATCCTTATTAAACACACCCACATTAATGTCTTAAAAGGACATTTAACAGCTTCACATAATTAAAATTTAAAACCTATAAAATTCATTGAACATTATTAAAATTCAGTAAGTAACTTAAAAGCAGTGACCATTCTTTTCAACACCAGTTTTATTTCCAACTGGAAAGTTTTGCTGCAGCAAATAAACCAAGAAAATTAATACAAATTATGAACTCCCAATGCAGAGAAGAAAATACTTTTGATTGTTGATGCCCACCCCCTCTTTGTACTCTAATACAATACAAAAGAAAAGGAGAGCACAAGGAAGATTTGGTAACACTGTTTTTAAATAGCAAAAGTTTTGCATCACACCATTAAAACATTGTTCTATAAAAAAAGTACCACTATTGGGAGGGAGAAGCTTTAACTTGTAAATATTAGATTCCAATCCATATTCTTGTCCACAATGCCCCTGGAATCAACGAACTGCACAGCTTTTCCAGCTACCCAGCTGGTATGTCGACAGCTTCATTTAATATTCTTGTCTAGTGATACAGCAAAGACCTCTTATGCCTATTTTTAAATGCACATTTTTAATATTCAATATAATGTTACTCTTTAACAAACTCTTTACTCCCTGCTTCTTTTATGAAGCTTCCTGTGGTCTTTAAAGGGATTGTTAACCAAAGAATGGATCACACTCTTTCTGCATGAGCAAATTCAGAAACAGTCCATTAAACCTTCCAGTATTTAATATAAAGAGTAATCTCTCACCTCTGAGGAGATAAGCCAGTTGCTGAGTGATTAACTCTGGTGCCTTTTGAAGAATCTCTTTTACGACTAAAGACGAAGAACACGCTTGTAACTCCAGGCTCCTGTCACATTGCTCATCTGGATTGATGACTTTGACAACAGCTGATTCCAAACTTTTATCCTCCCTATCAAGGAAATTTAAAAGCTATATATACGTATTTATCTTTACAGCTGCTTAGACAACCCAGTAAAAAAGTGAAACCATTTAAAAAAAATTCTGGACTACAGCAGCATTGTTATAGCTACTTGAAGTCTGCTTATAAAGACAAAGGATGTCACACAGGTCCTAAACGTGATTTTTTAAATTAAGTGTTCAGAGTTGTTTTACTGCTTGATACATCACTAAGTACAACATTTCCCTCAATAAAATCTATAAAAACTAGTAATTTTAAATAAAGTATTTCAAATGTGCTAAAAATAGCCTTCTTTATATAGAGGAAATTTAGGATTTTCCTTACCGGATATTCTGAAAAATTACAAAAAAATTTTTTTTTGCATTTAGATACTTCATGTTTCAGTTTACAACAGCTGTAACCAAGCCAAATTAATTTTAATAATAAAATACTAATCATAATTCTTTAGTAGGAAGAAAGACAGGAAGGGACAGTGATAAACAAAAAGCAAATCTTACAGGTAAGTTTTACTTTGAGGAGTGAATTATGCACTTAGTTGATGGCAGTTAACACATCAACAGCTATGAGATTCACACATATTTCTCTCTTCAGATTTTCCCTACTTTTAGTCTAATCTATAAACTTCTCAGAGTACGATGGGGCTGTAGGAGATGCTGCTTGTCTTAAATGAAGTTCTAAGGAGAATTGGAAGTAAACAGCATCCTTTACTCTGGGCAAGACAGGCAGACCATTATAGAGAGGCTCTCCATAAAAGATCCACAATGGAATTTGTAAATAGTCCCACTTAAGGATGGGTATATGGACTGTAGTCTTCCAGAGAGCAACTCTGAGCCTTTTGAAAGGCTGTAGTTGGTAAGGACCCAAATAGTCCATCAGCCATCTTAACAGCACATATGCAAGTGCCTGGGCACCTGCAAATCAATGTAATAGCCTTAAAGGAAAGCTAACTAAGAAGCAGGTAGAAACTCTGATCTCTTATCTCCTGGCCACAGGAAACTTCCAGGCTATTGAACTAAATGAAAATATCTAATCTAAACTGTGTTTAAATACAAGGTTCTTAAAAATGGAAGTTCCATTAGAAGTGAAGCAAAGATGACTATTCACCTTGTTACATTTATTGAACATAATATATCTTAGCTTCCTTTTTTTAGGTCAGTGTTAACATAGCAGTATCAGCGTTAATACAGAAAAAACGTAATTTTTGAAATAGCTCAAATGGCTCACATAAACCATTTTATTGTACATGAAATGCAATACCTCGTCAGCATGTTGCTGTTCACAAGTGTTAAAGACAATTTCCCTTCAGCATTCAGCTGATGCAAATTGATTTCATCTCGGAAGATATGGAATGACTCTGGGATATTCAGCTCCTCCAAAATAAATCTTGTCTCGGTGAAGTAGCTAAAGTCTCTTCTTGGTATGTTCAACACAGGCAAGCAAAGAACATCTGGAGGACTGACCTGTAACATAGGTGTGCATTTGTCAGAATTGCATAAAATTGGACCTGTTTTTCATCAGGAAGGTATTTTAAGAGTGAGCAATTAGAAACAGCCTGGATTTTCTGCTTGGGGTTTTTCTCTGTTTGGGGTTTTTTCCCTTGACTTAACTAAAATCAACATTATTTCGCTTTTTTTTTTTTTTTGGCTCTTCTGTCCCCATTTGCCTCCTAGAGAACACCTGGGAAACCAGAACAGGAAAAGGATAAAGAATGCAGTACAGGACTGATTTTTTCCTGCTATTCAATAAGCTGCCTAATAACCACTCATTCATTTTTGTATCGAAAGAAATGTAGATTATTTATCTTCTAAAAATTCACCTCTGATAATAACAAAATCATTGTCCAGAAAAAATATTTTTACAGTAATTGACTTAACAATAAGATGTCTGTAAAAACCTGGAAGAAGTGGATTAAGACCACTTAGTCAAATTCTTCCATTACCTTGTCTAGAAAGTAGGCATAGGCCAGGGTAGAAATAAGTGAATCCAAATCACAGGGTTTATTCCCAAGAACAACATGGACTTTTTCCAGGCGTTTGCTCCTGTTCTGTAACACATTAGAAGAAAGCTGCAGTGAGTGGAAATGATGAGAAAAAGTCAAATTACCAAGACATTTCAAAAGAAAAGTTAAGTATGAGGCTTTGTTCTCAGTTGTAGCATTCTTCACTGCTAGTCAGAAGACTGAGTGATCAGACATTCCTTGGCATCATAGCTCCCAAGAAAGCCAAAAACTAAGTTTCCCAGGAGACTGTAGTTTATAACCCAATGAGGTCTGAAACCTGAAGTCCCTTTTGCAGCAAAGTAACAGATAAGCAGCAGCTTCATGCACATGTGGAAAAAGCTTTTCAAAACACCTCACAGAGCCATTAAGAAAAACAGTCCAAAAGAGCATTTAAATACACAAAGCAAAATACACAGCAAATAATATACAGCCAAGCTGCAATTTTAATTTTATCCTTTTTTATTTATTCTGCTGAAATCAGTAACTGGACAAAGTAACTGGCATTCACCCTGAATCTTCAGAAGCTGAACACAGGCAAAGTATTAAGGGTTTTGAGTTGTTCTCATTTTCAAAGGAAACCGCATTTTATAAAATTAGGAGCCATCCAAACAAGAGGAAAAGAGAAGACAAACCTACTACTGTGTGAAAGCAAAGTATTGCACAGAAGGGTCTACCCTCTTCATAACTGCACACACAAAATATAAGACCAAGTTCTTCTCTTGTACACATTATTAGTGTCAAGACAGCTGCACGGAAAGATTACAGTTTCTTTTCTTTCAATCCTTCTTAATTGGTGTAACATATCTGACTGATGCTAAGGGACATATTTCAGAAACAAATACATACAAGTAAACATTTTTGTTGTTGGTATGTACAGGTTGAGGTACTTTTTGCTATTTTTAATTGGAATTCTGAGTATCAAATAAAATTTTAATCTTTCAACAGTAGCATATATTTATTACATTACCATAAAAATTATAAATTATTATTATTAATTATAAATTATAAATGTGCATTTTTTTTTTATCTAACCCTTATTCTCTGTGTCTAATCTTAGTTCTATATAAAGAATAAACTTACGTTCTCTTTCTCTTAATGGAACACAGCCATCAAAATACCTTTGGGTAATCAAACCAGGACACATATTCTCCACTCCTATATAGCGGGAAAGACAGACAGCTTTCTGAAGAATATAGTGACTGGAACAGATATGCTCATTTGTGCTCTAAGTCTTCACCAGCAACAAACTTCCTCCATTTATCTCTTTTCAATATTATTTTTGGAATATGTTCTTCTGCAGCATGCATTTCTGATTGATTTGCCAATATAAACAATGAAAAAAAAGCTCACAAGCTCATCCTTTTTTTAGTACCCTCACACTGAAGAATTTCTTCATAATATCTAATCTAAACCTGCCTTTTTCCAGTTTAAGGCCATTCCCTCTTGTCCTATCACTAGACGCCCTTGCCAAAAGTCCCTCTCCAGCTTTCCTGTAGGACCCCTTTAGGTACTGGAATGCTGCAACAATTGGGTCACCCCAAAGCCTTCTCTTCTCCAGGTTAAACAATCCAAATTCTCTGAGCCTGTTTTCATAGGAGAGCAGCTCCAGCCCTGTGATCAACTTAAGGGCTGTCCTCTGGACTCATTCCAATAGGTCTACGTCCATCTTACCCTGGGACCCCAGAGCTGGATGCAGTGTTCCAGGTGGGGTCTCACCAGAGCAGAGCAGAGCAGAGCAGAGCAGAGCAGAGCAGAGCAGAGCAGAGGGGCAGAATTCCCTCCCTGGCCCTGCTGCCCACCCTGCTTTGGATTGAGCCCAGGACACCTTTGGCTTTCTGGGCTGTGGGCACACATTGCCAAGTTGCATGGAGCTTTTTGTCCACCAACACCCACAAGTCCATCTCCTCAGAGCTGCTCTTGGTCCCTCTCTGCCCAGCCTGTGTTTGTGCTCAGCAATGCCCTGCCCTCGGTGCAGCACCCTGCACTTGGCCTTGTGGCTCATGAGGTTCACACAGCCCCACCTCTCAGGCCTATCAAGGTCCCTCTGTGGTAGAAACAGTGACCAGCAATACCTTTTTCCCCACCCTTCCTGCTTTTTTCTTCACCGAGTTGAATAAATGGCTTCTTAGCATCTTCCTACTACCTCCTAATAATAACCATCCTAATACACTACATATACACTGTCCATAAATGCAACCCTGAAGTATGCCATCCAAGCATACTGCTTATCTTACAGGTCTGAGATTGTTTCCTCTTTCCCCATCTCAGATACAACTAGTTTGCTTAGACTACTGTGTGCTAATCAGTCATCTTCAGGAAAAACAGGCACATGGATGGGAGGCTTCCTTTTACAGGTCTTTCCAAGCAAAAGCTCAGGCAGAGAAGCTCACAATCCAGAAGACAAAGATCTATAACCTCAGTAAGGCTTACCTAAATTAGGATTAAAATGTGATTAGCTCCTGCAGTTATCACAACTAAACCTGAGAAGAAGCATGAACTCTCAATATGTCCAAGAATTAAAAAGTTTAAGAGGTTGATGATGAAGCTAGAACCTGTAAATTAAACTACGTCAGAGACCAGTGATTGCTCTTCATGCTGATGAGTTTCTGTTTAGGTTGATTAAAGGTAAATTGTTAAATGCACAAACACTGGATGCCTGGGATAAAATGAACTAAAGAAATTACATGTCATTTTCAGATGGCATCAGTCAGGATAATTCAATTTAGATCAGACCTGCACAGATTAACATTCACTTATTGTGCTCAGGAAAGAAATTTACAAACATTAGGCTACTTCTGCAATCTAGTAAGAAATCTGATTCTCAGTTACTATGAAGAAATTCTCATATCTGCTCAGTTTTCTTGTCCATTAACACATAAAAGCATTAGTAAAAACACTGCATCTTTATGCAATTGCAATAAAAATACCATTAATTGGTTCCTATCTGTATCACACTGCTGATAAATTCAAACATACTGCAATACTGGCAATCAGGTTTGTAAAAATTTTGACTAGTGCATGTAACTACAGTGACTGATCAAACCACAATATTCCAGTCAAAAATTACATTGTCTCTACTTTTTTCTTCTGTTAATTGAGAAGCTGAAGTGATCTTGCAAGCTAATAAATAGTGAACTCATCCTAGTATAAACAGGAATGCCTGCAAAATGCTCACTGTCTCAAGGCAAAAAATGTGTACTTTTCCCTTTCCTTCATACCCATTCAACTCCCACACACACACTGCACAAATGCACACCCAGCAGCAACACGCAGCCTTCCTTTCTGAGCTGCTATTTGCTTTTTGCCTCAAATTTCACTACTTCTGTCCTTAAACTGTAATGAAATCACCGCATTTTATTGCATGGAATGGGACAGCTCTTGCCAAGCTGAGCAATTCTCTGAAGATGAAACAATGTGGCTCAACAGAAGCACAGTAAAAAGGAAGAAGCAGAAGAATCACACATCAATATACAGTACCAGACACAACACTGAAAGCTTTTCCAGCCCTGTGGCTGTAGCACCAACAAAGGGGTAAAGATGCACAGATAGCTTTCCTGGAGGTGCACAAGGGAAAATCCTAACTATTTGGACAAAGGCCAAGATAGCAAAAAAATCCATCTTTCAATATTTAAAGTCATCAAATCACACGAGAGAGGATTTTGTACCTATTTAGTAGGTCTGGAATTCTACCTCCAAACCAAAGGTACAATTTACTGAATAATCATCTTGAAGTGTAACTTGCATTTGCCTTATAGAATCAGACAGTATTATACTTCCATTGGCCTGAGAGCTTTTAATATGGTTATACATCTGTCTTGGTTTGAAGACAGGTGTCTGCTAAGGAAGATGGGAACCTTCCTTAGACCCCACAAATGTGAACCCCCTTCCCTCCAAATTATAACTTTGATATCAAGGGCTTTCAGGCAAAGGTACAGGGAAAGGAATAACAGTTTTTTACTAGTATCTGTAGCAAGGCAAACAATAAACAACAACAGTGGCAATGACAAACAAACAAACAAAAACCAGAAGATGCCGTGACAGAAGTCTCTGGGCTGCCAAGCGCTTTTCCCGTTCGGTGCAGTTCCGGTCCCAGCCGGCAGGGGCGCTGTCGGGCTCCCGGCCGGGCAGGGCGGGTGCGATGACTCCCGCGCAGCTGCAGGGGGCGCTGTGGCGCGGTCAGCTCTGTGGGTGCGGGCAGTGCTGAAGTGCCCAGAGGCAGCGGGCGGGGCGGGGCGGGCAGGGCAATGGCGGGNGACGAAAGCTCACTTACCAAAGAGAAGAAAACAGCGCAGATCTGAAAAACCTTTCTGCAGCTGTAGCTGAGGAGCCCGCAGTTCCCCCCTGTTGACTCCCCCGTTGCTGCTGGTCGAGTGTCTTCCCTGATGACCACCTCTGCTCTCCCCTCCCCACGCCCAGCTAGCTCTTTGTCTCTTGCAAAAGAAGTTAATAGTCCTTAAATATCTAGCCATTAGTAACCTAGTGCCAGGAATGGGGAAGAATTCCACACCCCTCAACCTCCAACAACATCTCTGCTGTCAAAGGAATGGCTTTGAGCCAAAGCAAAGTTAATTTAATATTTCATGCAAAGTTCAAGTCAGTTAAATGCTTCATAAGACTTTTCACAAGAAATCTTTATACTGACATAAAAAAAATAGATGGTCTCTTATTCTAAAAAGAGATATGAGATAATCCTTGTTTACTCCCATTTTTGAAGGCAGACAAAAAAACTGCTGTATTTCCCTGCCCTTGTAGTATCTCATTTATCATGTACTGTACGTGACACACAGCGCTCTAAAGTACTAGCTGTCAAATACATGGTTACATAAGGGTTCTTCCCTAAGGAACACAGTGTAGTCACAAAAAAGTCAAGTGTGACATACTTTAATAATTACCTATTGAATATCCATTGTACAGACTTGTTTTACTTACAAATCTTAAAAAAAAACTTTTACAGCAAACATCAATACCACCAGAAGAACAAAATATAAAACAAAGAAAAGGAGAAGGATCAAAACTCAATACCATCCTCAGAAATGGTTGGATAGTGTAAAATATTACCTGATACTTTCCTTTGAGTAATATAAGACTATGACTAGTGTCAGGAAAAATTAATCCACAAATGCCAGAGGTTTATGTCCAAAAAGGAGACGAAGGAGTCTCACAGATTTTACTCGAATAAAGGGAGAGGTCATGGGCATTTTCCATGGGGTCTCTCAAATTGCTAGAGGATGCAGCCTCTTTTTATCCTAATTTCCCAGCCACAGGTTCCTTCTCTCTCTTTCCCCATTGGCTGAGGTACTCGAGAGGTGCAGACTTCCCAAATCGCCTAATACAGACCCCCTTCTAATGTACATTCCCCCCCCCCCCCCTTTTGTTTTCTTAGTGTCTCTGTTCTTTTTCTCTAAGTCCAGGAATTTAGCACAGCCTTGAGTGAGTAACAATCCATGTCAATTAATGGAATTCCTATGGAATTTATGATTCCTCCCATTGCTTCTTTCACCTATCAGTATCTGGCCTTATCTACCAGGAGGCCTCCCAGTTTGTTTGTAAAGACATCTCCCTCTTGCTCCTTTCACTAGTCTGTAACAAAGACTAGGAGAAGGTCTTCACAACTTAGTTGTCATACATGTAGAGCTTCCTTGGTCCCTGATACACATAATTTATCCAGTTGTACTTGCACTCCGATGGTGAGTGCACTTCCCATAGCAGGTTGAACATAGCCTTATGATTATATGAAATGTGCTGGTTGTGCTTGGCCTGGTTTTTGGTAGTGGGGGAGCACAGAAGCAGCTTCTGTAAGAAGCTGGTGGAAGCTTTCAGCATGTCCAGCAGAGCCAATCCTTGACGGTTCTGAAGATGGACATGCCCCTACCAAGCCTGGGGCAATTAAGGATGGTGGTTACACCTCTGTGGTAACATATGCAAGAAGAAAATCAAAACAAAGGGGGGATACAGTTTTTTCTAGCCAGAGAAGAGGAGGAGGTGGTGAGAACATGTGAGGGAAACCACATGGAGACACCAAGGTCAGTGGAGAAGGTAGGGGAGAGGAGGAGGTGCTCCAGGTGCCAGAGCCGAGATTCCTCTGCAGGCCACGGTGAGGACCACAGTGGAGCATCTGTGCCCCTGCAGCCCATGGGGTCCATGGGGGATGCAGAGATCCCGCAGAGAACCCGCAGCCTGTGGGGAGGTGCCCACGCTGGAGCAGGTGGATGCCTGGAGGAGGCTGTGCTCCAGTGGGAGACCCAGTGGAGAGAGGGGTCCCTGCTTCCAGGCTGGAGCAACCGGTCCTTGGAGGATTGCACCTCGTAGATGAGTGACCCACGCTGCAGCAGTTTTGGGAGGACTGTCTG
>VZTX01000587.1:120882-144675 GCA_013400915.1 Pardalotus punctatus
ACATGTCTCACACGGGAGGGACCCCATGGCGCAGCAAGGGAAGGACTCCTCTCCCTGAGCAGTGGAAGAAGATCCTGGTGATGAACTGACCTAAATCCCCCACACCCTGTTCCCTGCGCTGTCGGTGGGAAGGAGAGAGGACTGGGGGGTGGGAATGGTGTTTTAAGGGTTTACTTTACTTCTCATTATCCTCCTTTGATTTTGTTAGTAATAAATTTGCTTTGTCCTCCTAAGTTGAGCCTGTTCTGCCCTTGGAGCATTTTCTCCCGGTCCTTATCTCAACTCATGCAGCCTTCTGTTAACTTTTTTTTTTTCTCTCCTCTGCCCAGCTGTGGCAGGGGAGAGTGAGTGAGTGGCTGTTGTAGGTGCCTGGCATTTGGACAGTGTCAAACCATGACACCGCTCTTCTGAAATTCATATTTTGAATGCTGTATTTAAGAGTCAAGCTCTTGATAAAAGGAGTTTTATTTTAAAATGTTGCTTCCAAAATTCACAGTATTCCACAGAATTATGATGTTCCTTCAAAATTAATAATGAAAGTGAGGCAAGCTAACTATCCGACATGCAAGCCAGGCAAGAAAATCTTATCTTTAGATTGCTCCTGGAATTTCTACAGGACAGGAACTCTCTTTTCCAGTCATTTCTAATTAAGAAATGGCATGGTCAACTATTACCGATGACAATTTAGTTCAATATTTCTGCATTACCGACAGGCTCTGATTTGGAATTCTGCAAGCAGACAAACTTAACACCGCTCAAGAAAGAATTCTTAGGAACTGCAAACATTTACTCTCTTTTCACTTTTAATTAATTTTACAGCCTGTAACTGTAGGCAAGTCCACTCTGCCTGTTTTTCAAATACCTCCTCTCTAGCTTATTACATACATTTACTCACATTACAAAAAAACAGAAATTAACAATGCTTTCTACATCAAGTTTTCATTTGAAAAAGAATAGCTTGAGTAATCAAATAACGCATAAATTCATTTAAATATAAAAAAGAACCACTACAGAATTGAGAACATCAATCAAAATCTTGTTGGCTCCTTTTAAAATTAGATTTATTCCATCAATTGGTTTGGCATTGATATTTCACCATGTTTTATAATATTTACATGTTCACAGTCTCCTGCTTCTCCAAATTTTTGCCTTTAGGATCAACATTTGAGACACCACTTCTACTAGAACACAGAGTGTATGAATTCGGAATACCCAATAGTATGTGGTTTTCAAACTGATTCATAGATGGGGTACATATATATGCCCGCATCCACACGCATTTTGGAAGTGTGACTTTGACACCCTATGTTCTGATCCATCTTTGCTGTTACACCAAGGTAAAAAATGCATTAAGTCAAACAGACACTAAATATGTTTTGTCTTAGAGAATTAAAGAAATCTAAGTTTTTATGATATAAGATAAACAAAATGATAAAGGAAATATTTGTTTTAGTGGCCTTAGGCTCCGTAATGATATCACATCGCTCTTCCTGCAAAGACAAAACAGGCTATAGTCTCCCATGGCTGAAAAAGGAAAATGTTTCCAGCACAATGATTATTTAAGCTTGACTCAGCAGTACTTGAACAGTCTGTCAATAGGATTCACTATTATAGAAGTTACTAAAATAAAAATCAAAGTTTCGCGCTTTCTTTTATGCTGCATTAATTCATTTGTTGTTCAAATTGGCCTGTTTTATGCAGAATTAGTGCTGCCACCTAATAACTGAGTATACAGCATACAGAAATTCAACTTTGCAAAAGAACAAGTTATATTCCTATTACAGGTCATCTTTAGTGTCTAAAGCCAGTCACAGCATATCTTTGAATTTCCAGCTGAAGCTACGTAACTCCTCCTCCCTCTTCTTCCCTACTTGCCATGTAAGATGCAGAAGTGAGACAGGGATGCCTGTCTAGTTTACAGGACTTGATTGTATTCATCTCCTTTAGGAATTGTTTGGCCTAATATAGGACCAAACTGTTCTTTGAGATAACAGACAAAAATAAATTAAAAGTAAGGAGAACATTTACCAGAGGAGCAGATTACCCAGTCATATTAATTGTATCAGCTCTGTGGTGGGTCAGGAGGTGACTGGTAGCAATAAACCACTCCGTCATACACTGTAGAGGCTGAATGAATTATACAGAGCAAAGAGAAAGTGTATTGGAGAAAAACAGGTGAATTTGCTTTGGTGAAGGCAAGGGAATGCAACTCAAATAATGCAGTTAATTTACCTGCCTCTCACAGACGTAACATCTGACTGGAGTGTTTAAGAAATTTAGCTGCTTCTTTAAAATGAAGGAAGCAACCTCGCAACTAAGAATAGATTTACCAAGAGTAAGGAGGCACTTGAACACCACATTTTACAGAAGCTTTTGGAGTTAAGCTTCATGTTTCTTAAGTCAGCGTAACCCTTACATGGGCACCAAATTGAACAGGAAACTATACCCTGAAATGAGCCAACAACCCAAATATCATTAGTGAGCAAGAAAATCAGAGCTCGAAGAGATGATCAGGCAGAAGTCACTTCCACTTGTCCCTTTCTTGTTCAACAGGTTTTTATCACACTAAAATTCTAAAATGTCTTTGGTTTTTTACCCATTCTCCAGTTAATAATGATGCAGAAAATATGCCAATTTTTGTTTTGGCTTTTGTTTTGCTTTGGTTTTATAGCTTCAGCATTATTTCAATTGCTCTTTCTTATTCCACCCCAAAAAACAGAAACCTGCTCCTCTGTAGCAGCCAGTACTGCCCTGCTCTGCCTGCTCTATACACCATTCCACAAAAAACTCCTTTATTATCATTGGCAGCTTCTTTTTCCATGAGGGAATTATATTACTGTAATGTTTTACTCCTACTGTCCTTCTGAAAGATAAATATTTGGTTGATTTGATGTAAAAGCTGAGCACAGAATAAAAATTGTAATACTGTGCTTGTTAATAAAATGACAGTGTACTCAGAATAAATTCTGACTTCAAAAATACTATTTTTTTATTTGCAATGTTATGAGAATAGAAACATATGCTTCATTATGAGAATGCACTGTCTTTTTACTCATACAGTAATTAGTTACGTCTACACCTTTTAGATCTCTGAATTGTCCTCACTATAATACCAATATCAGAGCCATAGACATATTGCAAATAAGAAAGAAAACGTGTAATTACATTCCTGTATTACTTTTAACATGCCTATGATTTCAGTGTAGGGCTAGTCATTAATAAAATTATGTTGCTTTAATGTCTAAGACTTCTTTATACATAGATGACACTACAGTAATAGAAATTTTGTTTATTTAGTAAGTTCATCTGGGCTCAGGCTAGGGACAGAGAGAATATGTTACCTCCTTAACACATATGCAAAGGACGTAATCCATACATCAGAAATACCCATGTATGGAGTGATCCTCTGATCATTTGAGCTATGTCTGAGTATCCAGTCTGCTCATGAAATCCAAAGAAGTCATTAATACAGTGACCCACTGAGCACTTCTTGGAGCAGTCTGAAACCATTATAGCCAATTTGCCTTAGCAAAAAATTCAATTCAGATGTTCTCCACTGTGGCACACTTCCCCTTCAGCACAATCAGAGGCATAACCTACACTAATACTGTTGAACTAAGACCCTCACGTGCACGGGGATGACTGGGTTCTTCTCAGTCACTCACATTCCCTTCCTTTTGGACTGGCCATCTTTTTCCAGAGGAGAATCATGAAAAAATGTCTTCAAAGCCAGACATATGAGATTCAGGGGCTGATCCTTGATTCCATTTTGTCAGCCAACACCAGCGCATTTCTTCAGAAGTCAGTAACCGTAGATGCATTGTGTATTTTGCCTCTGCATGTCCTACAGACATTCTTCTTGTGATGGCAAGTAGCCTCTACAGAGCTTTCAGAGTTGCTCTCAGGTGACACAGCAAGCTTCAGCATAAATATTACCCAAAACCTTTTCTGAATCAGACTTCCCCATCTATCTCTGAAGCATTAAGAAGACATTTAAATATATTTCCTTTATACCATTTGGCTCACTGCAGATTTTTGCTGTGTTTCAAGCATACTACTGACTGCATTAAATAACCTCATAATCACATTTAAAGGCTTAGTGATCTAGTGCCACCAATGTACTAAAATATATGATAACAAATGCAGTCAGCATTTTCCATACCATATGCTTGTAAATGTTATTCTGCAGGGAACCAATTAAAACTATGGAAAATTTGGAACACAGACATATGGAACAAAACAAAGCAACTTATCTTGTCACCATGGTGCTTGCTCAGTACATCGATTAGGGAATGGTGATATTATAGGACAAACAAATGTCACTTTAATTAAAGTATGCTGAAAGGCAATATACAATAGCAATCTAAAACATTAGTTTTTACTGTGCTGATGTTAGTTTTCCTTCTAATTAGATAAAACAGGTAAAATACACTCCTGAACAAAACAAAAAAAAAAGTCCAAAAATGTTCCTATTTGAAGTAACGCAATACTAGTCCTAACATACTGAAAAACTCCCTCTTTTAACATTCAGTGAGAAAAGGGTAGGACACTGAAACAGAGCATTTGGGTTTCAGGAAAAACATTAAAAATACTGCTAAGGATATAGGCTTTTTCAGGGGAAAAAATATGTTTAAGCACGGTCTTGGAAGTTTTTCTACAAAAATTTAGTGCATCAGGGAAAACAGTGAATCTAACCCTTGTATTTGTCCAGCACAACTGACAATGTAAAACTAGTGAAAGAACTGGAAGAAATAACAATTATCTTAAAGCAAAAAGTTATCAGGAGATCGAATCATTATTATCTCATCTCCAAGGCAAATTGGGAAATATCTATAGGAGGAAGTACACTCAAACTTGCATTTTCCATTCCTTCTTTCACTTCAGAGTTCAGAACTCCAGTAGATCAAGTCCCACAAAGCACCACAGTGCTCACTAGAAAGGTTACCAAAAAAATTAAGAACCTTGAGGTTACATATTTTGCGTAAGACTCCTGCCCTACTACTCTTGTATTGTGCCAATGACACCTTGAACTGACATACAAATGATGATACTGCAAACAATATTTATGATGATGATGATTATTATTGTCCCTCTGAAACATGGCCCCATTTCACAGTACTTTGTCCTGACACAGAATATATGTGTAACTGAGCTAAGTTTTTTAATTAATGCACTAGAACAAGCAGTACAGAGGGAAAAAAAAGAATTAATTATATTCATTTTATGTTCATCCTGCTGGTCATCAGGTACTGTTTCAGCACAGCCAAGATCTGTCAAAAACTACAGTGCAATAAACACAGCTTCCTCATATAGCATTACAGGTAGATGGTCACTAATTACAAAAAATCCCCACCTTGAATGGAGGTGAAAATGACATCAAAGGTGAATAGGCTATTGATTGAACAAACTCTTATTTACAGAGTAGTTCAATTTCATCTCATAAAAGATACATTATAGAGAGCTGAATCATAGAATTAAAGAGTATATAGTATTAGAAATTATCTTTATGGTAAGCATATCAACTCCTGCTTTAAAAATATGGAAAACATTAGACAAAGTTATTTAAAGTGTAACTACAATGTGAACTAAAGCACTGTTAGTATTATAAAGCTATAAAACATTTTTTAAAGGGTATCACATTTTTTCAATTAATAAAAATTGGCAAGCACTAACAGAATATAAGAGCAACATACACAACTAGAAGGTTTTTTTAAATTTTGACTCGGTTTCAATAATTTTGATTAAGGTTTTTACGATGTATTATTTCAAATTTTATTAACCAGAAGACAGGAGATATAAATTGACAAATACACATATGAAGAGACATTAATGACTGATTAAGACATCATCCTTAATGATTTTTGCTGAATCCTCTTACTTAACATCAAAATGGGCAATTCATCATCTGCAGCAGATCTGCTGCCCTAGCTAATTCAAAAGACAAGAAATATTTTAAAAAAGAAATACAGTTACAACAAAATAAATTACATTAATATTTCAACTTTACCTTTCTATATCTCCTAGTTTTGTATTGAAGACATTATCATGTATTTTGATCTATAAAAAACACTGATACTTGTGCCCTCCCCCACACAGAGAATTGCTAGATTTTTTTCAACAGACAAAGCCTTGGTTTCCAATCGAAGAGGATACTGTTGGGAAAAGCAACCCCCACAGACTTCTGTAATTAAGAACAAACGGTCCAAAGGTAAGCAGAGCAAAAGCTAGCAAAAAACAGTCTTCTTCCTCTCAGGCTAATACCTTACTTCCACTAAACCACAGTGCTCTAAACTTGGTTAAACTCTGATTCTGAATGTAAAAAATCCAAGGCACAACATCCTTACTACATCCTACGTCTCTGGGAGTGGGAGTAAAAAAGCCTCAACCAACTAAAAAAAACAAACAAGCCCCCAAACAATCAAAAAACAAACAAAACAACAAAAACAAAACAAACAAACAAACAACCCCACAACCACACCTATGCTCATAAAACAGACATCTACAAGCCAAAATATCTAATGCACAAGGCTGCCCACAGCATCCAGGTCCACACTTTCCTGCTGCTAAACTCAGAGGACACTTGGTAGGGCATCTAGAATTGTAATTCAACCTCACCTCAGTGACTAGCAACACAACTTATTTCAACTCATGGATGCACATTTTGTGCCAATAAAACAATTCCTGTGTTTCCAGTTATAAGAATGCTACAATGCATGAACTGAAGTTTCTCTGTATCCTCAAGGTGTAAAAGGGATTCAGGGCCCTTGGAGATACTGACAAGCATCCAGATAAATACTTGTCAGAATAGGAACAGTGGTAACATTAGAAACTGGTGACGACTTCACATCTTTACAGTGTAAGGTCACTCTCTGCTCCCGGTCTGATTTTTTTTTAGCTTATTATTTCTGCTTAGTCAATTGCATACATCTCAGTAGATCAGAGAACCATGACACAGTATTTTGTGTAATAGAAGCATTTTGCACTGAAAGAACAAATGGAATAACTATGTGTAGCTTTCTTTCCCTTATACAGGAAGCATATCCTGGCTGTGTACGGCTGTTGAAAGGGTGTCTGTTCAGCATTAATGGAATTAGGAAAGTCTGTTCAAAATAAACACAGCGTAATTCTTTCCTTTCTTCTACCAGCTAAGTAGAACAATAATTTTTCTTGGCATCAGCCAAAGAGGATATGGTATAATGGCAATATAATTATATGCAGTCATATTTGAACATTTAATCCCTAGCTGTTGATGGAGTTCATATGTACAAACACCAACATAGATATTGCCACTCCTGAAAAAAGCACGTCATGTCATAAAAAACCATACTGACTCAAAAGAGATTTGAGATATTCCACTACAAGATTACAACATATTAGTAAGCTGTTTAAATTTATACAAAGCCACAGAGGGTTTGTTATTTGAGTCATCTATTACACACAGCAATATATGAGAAGCAAATACTGAGAATGAGGTCTACTCATAAAAATAGATTGCTATGCCTGTCTGAGGAGATCCCTGTACACTCACTGAAATCACATGAATTTTGTATTCCTGTGATTTAAAGACCAGCCTTACAAATACATTGCAATGATGTCCATTATTCTGGGGAACCAGGATGTTAAACAATTATGGTAGCTAGTATCACAATTACCATCAAAATAAAAAGTTACATTTCTTTTCTTTAAATCCAGCCTGTAAGATACACAAATATCAACATATATATATGTTTTAACAAAAGCATGACTTAAATTACCTGTTTTGTCATGAAGGGTATACTGTGAAGCATTTGGGCTGTGCAATATTCTTAACATAATATTAGCAAGAAAATCTGCAGCTCTTAGTCTGCTGACACTTAGTCTGTGAAGTCAGTGTGATACAAAGTGATAGCTGTACTTAAGAGTAAGATGAAACACAACTTAAAATGCTATTTAAAAACGCACAACTTGAGGAAAGTTCGTAACACAGCTACATGAAATCTACACTGCACTGCTCCTCATGAGGGAATTCTCTTTTCAGAAATGCTTCAGCATAAAAAGCAACATTCAGAGAATGCAGTATAAAATATTTACATTACAAGAATTTTTAATAAATATGTAACACCTCAGAGAAAAACTGTCATCAGTTTTGGATATGTTGGAATACTCTGTGAATAGCAGGACACAAGACAGACACCACCTCTGTCAAAGTACTTCCTTCATCCATCTTGGCTAACTGACATTAAGAGAATGACAGGACCAAAAAATTAAACTAGCAGAGTCTCAGTATAAACATCCTGAAAGGCAAAAAAACAAAAAGGATGGAAAGGAGGGAAGGGAGGGAAAGGAGGGAATCGATTAGGTGCAAGATGACAGACCACCCAGCCAAAAGCAGAAACAACACTATGGCTCAGCATGGCCTTCTTCAGAAACAACAGAAAAAATGTTTCTTCCCAGACATCATTCAGCAGGGGAGAAGCTATGAGCACCAAAAATGGGAAGGAGGGGAAAACCCATCTCTCCGTGGCTGGAAACACCCTGTTTTCAATGGACACTTGATTCCCTTGATTTATGCTGCTGTCTGGCCTCCCACTACAACTATCTAATTTATGCAGGTGTTTGTAAGAGCTAACCAGGAAAAAGGCCTAGTTACTAAAGCTCAATGGGTTTGAGCTATTTTAAACTGTATGCATGTTGATTCATTTATGTTAATTAAATGCCCTCAGAAACATTTGCAATTATGTAAAGTTGGGACACTCTCTAACAATAGTAACCAAAAATTGCAGACAATTTAAGTGTAGAGAAAACAAGTTTTCATCATTCAAGTTAAGTTTGCAAGTTTATTTAGACTTTTGACAGAAACAGAAACTAAATAGGATACTTCTGCATTCAATAAATATTACTGTCACTTTTGGCTTTTTAGGGGTTTTGATTTGATAGCTGCTTTGGGGTTTTGGGGCGGAGAGGGAAGGTACACAGGGATATGTTTGCTGGAGTTTTTTCTTTTGGTTGGATGTTTCTTTGGTTGGTTGCTTTGTTTGCTGGGGTTTTTTTTTGTATGTGTGTACGACACTCAGTCCCTGGCCTGGAACCTGTTTCACTCAGCAATCATATCAAATAAGGTTCTATAATTTCCAACAATCTATTTATTCATAACTTAAATGTGTCACACCATACTCTTGATCAAAATAGTACTCAGTGGTAATGCACAGGGATAGAATGGTGCTTGCAAATACCTAAGTACTTCTGTAAAGATGCAGATGTGCAAGAAAATTCCCCTACTCTGTCTGTTGTCTATTCCTACAGACTTCTGTTTATTTTTCTTCTTACAGAATTGGTTTCTAACTCCCAATGCAGACAACATGCTCTTCTGTCTATCACATAACAAACAAATTCACACCAAACTATCAAAAAAAGAGTTACTTTCTAAACACTCGGGAATGGGTAAAGGAGTCCTCAAAACAAATGCTGTGGAGGGTTACTCTTCCGAAAAAAGAAGAAAGGTATATCTGAATTAGGGAGAATGCCACTTCTTAGCTTCTCTGGACTGTCACAGATGAATAGTCTATCGTGAGGTCTAAATCTCTTTAATGTGAATATACATAGTCTTTCAGCTATAACTGTGTACAGTCTCAATGACATGCAGTCACCTGTTTTGTCTACTGCAGTTGTGTATTCTGCTGGGATCTCTGAGGGGTGGAGCTTATCCTGTCCTTCCTGTTAAAAATTACAAGTCAGCTCACTTGAAATGTTTTCTCAAGAATCTGTGTTGCTCTGTTAATTACTTACTTATTAATATCCAGGCTTGAAAATACATGCAAGAGTATATATCACACTATGACCACAAAGAAAACAGATCTCTTTTAGATTATGTAGAAAAGCTTGAAAAAAAGATGTTTACTGTACTTCTTTTTGTTTCAAAGGAAGAATTAAAAGCTCTTCATATTTCACAGCATCGTAGAAACCTTGAATATCTCAAGTTGGAAGGTATTCATGGGACCATCAACTCCTACTCCCTGATCCTTGCAGGACTACCCAACTTTAAACCAGATGATTAAGAGCATTATCCAGCCTCTCCTCGAATTCTGAGAGGCTTTGACACTGTGAATGCTCCCCTGAGAAGCCTGTTCCAGTGACTGACCACCCTATCTCTCAGCAAAGAACCTTTTCTGACGCTCAGTCTGAACTTCCCCTGACACAGCTTCATTCCATTTCCTTAGGATCTATCACTGCTCACAAGGAAAGATCAGCAGCTCCCTCACCACCATCCCCTCGAGGTCTCACCTCAGCCTTCTCTTCCCTCAAGCTGAGCAACCCGAGTAACCTCAGATATTCCTTGTAAGTCCTGCCCTCAAGGCTCTCAATTTTTTTCCTTCAAATCTAAGTGAAAATAGAGCACTAGGAATACTTGATTTCTTTTACAGTGTTTGTCAGAAAGGCAAAAGCTATAGCATGCAATATGGGCACAAGGAAAGCCTAGTTTCCTCTTTCTGTAGGTGCACAAATTTAACTAAGAGGTCAGTGTTTCTAATACCTATGAAAGATTACAACTAGACCAGTCCTATTCAGCAAGTCTCTACTCCCACCACCTCAGGAATTTTCTTGCCTTTGTCAAGAATTTCTAGAAGCAGACTCCCTAGGGTTTGTGTTTCTTTCTGTGTGTGCAAGTGACAGAGAAAGTAGGTGTATAAACAAATGAACTAGGCAAAGGCGGTAATTTAATAGTACGGCTAAGTGAAAACTAGGTAAGGTTGGACAACTCCATTCAGTGTTTGCAGCTCCCTCCCTTTTCCCTCTGTCTTGCCTTTTCTTTTGCTAGCATCTACAGTCTCTTCCTAAAGAACCTATGTAGTCTCTTTGGAAACATTAAAATCCAAACCTGTTCTTTAAAGTGAGTCCCGCATTCTCACAATGCAATAAATCTGTAACAGATTTTCATGCATCTGAGAGATATGCTTACACCTTACAATGCCTGGAATTCAGTCATCCTCTCGGCCTTCAACTCAGACAGAACATGTCAGATTCTCCAGCTGTAGCTTCTGATATTGTACTGTGGCTCAATCAATTATATGAAATACAGATGTGTAACCACTTCTGGTTTGGCTTGGAAACAAAGAAAAGATTTGCTCCTACAGACTGTTGTTAATTCAGTATCAGTAATTAGTATCTGGCTGGAAGAAAAGCAGCTAAATTCTAATCACTGCTTAATACCACAACTAACTAGGCTGCTTTTGCCACAACATTATCAAGTAGCACTGATTTGCAGTCTGAAAATTTGAAATATGAGAAGCCTTAAACAAATTGTAAGTAGTTTAAAAGGTAAGTAATTAAGCACTCAGTTAACAATGGAAGACACATGCAAACAAGTAAACAAGTGGAGCTAGAAAGATGTAGAATGTAATTTCACATCTTGTTTAGCACCTTTGCTTATTTTCCAGTGCAGCAAAATGCAGAAGCAGGCAGGATGATCAGGGTTTTAGCAAAAGACAGCATGTTGTATGGTAGAACTGAAAGTGGCAGTTCAGAAACAACCACATCCCAAAAGGCTAATTGTGGTGGTTTTACTTGGCCCAGTTTTTGCTAGCGGGTAGGGAGGGGCACAAAGATGGCTCCTGTGTATCCTGTGTGAAGGTTCTGGAAGTTTTTCACCCTGTCCAGCAGAGCCACTCTCTGATGGCTCTGAAGATGATGGACATGCTGCTGGCCAAACCTGGGCCAATTAGAGATGTTAGTTATGCCTCTGTGAAAACATATTTAAGAAGAAATCAAAACAATGGGTGCATGCACTTCTTTTTAGCCAGAGGAAGAGGAGGAGGTGAAAATACATGAGGGAAAACAACATGGAGACACCAAGGTCGGTGGAGAAGGTGGGGGAGGAGGTGCTCCAGGCACCAGAGCTGAAAACCCTCTGTTGGCCATGGTGCAGACCATGGGGGAGCAGGTGGTCCCCCTGCAGCCCATGGAGTCCAGGGGGGTGCAGAGATCCACCCACAGCCNGGACCCCATGGCTGAGTAGAGGACTCTTCTCCCTGGTGGACTGACCCTGACCAAAGGGAAACCCCCACACCCTGCCCCACCCCGGAGCTGTTGGTTGGAAGGAGGAGGGGGGTAAGCTGAGAAATGGTGACTTAAGAGGGAAGGGGGGTGAGTGAAGAAATGGTGTCTTAAGAGCTTATTTTTACCTCTCATTTATCCTCTGACTCTGTTATGTTAATAAATCACTTTGCAACTTTAAGTTTCCCACCTGTCCACCCATGTTCTGTGTGTCCATCCCCACCAGTGCCTTACCTCAACTCATGCATCCAGTGTGTTTGTGTTAAGTTTGTTTCTCTCCTCTGCATAGCTGCAGCAGGAGAGAGCAGAGAGAGCAGATGTCGTAGACCCCTGGCATTTGTCCAGGGTCAAACCTCGACATTAATTTATCCTAAAATGTAAGATGTACAAAAGAACAAATCTGTACCTCATTCACTGGCACAGAAGGAAAAGATAAACTACAGTATCACATGCACTGATGAAGAACCACAAAGTCCTTACACTAGAGTGTTTTGAAACTGTTGAAATTTACTGAGTCTATATTAGTTTTATACACACTGTACACCAGTCTACTCTTAAAAGCTACACAGCAATATCATAGCTCTGCCTGTCGAGTATTGTATTAGCTAGAAAGGAGAGAGAGCAGAGAGAAAAAGAGAGGGGAAAGGAAAAATAAAATAAAAATATAAATAAATATCTCACTACTTCATCCTCTTTGGAAACTACAAAGTTGAGGAGAAAAGGAGGCAAGAAGCTAAGTTTACCTGCTTATTGTTGTCTGCATTAAAAGAGAGCATTTTTATATTTAGCGTTCCATTTTCACATACTGGGATGGATCCCTATCTTCTGTTTTACCCAGTATAAATATAAATTAATGCTACCAGAACTGCATTACTCTGTAGTTTCACCACTTCAAAACCCAGAGCAGAACTTTAACTTCCAGCCTAACAGAACAGCTGCAAGGCATTCGACAATAAAATCTCAAATCAGTTCTACTAGAGTTTGAGGGGGGTGGGGGGGAGTCAATAGTAAGCTTCAAAGTTTTCTCATGCAATGGATTCTTCCATCACAGACAATCTGGTAAAGAGACATACTCAAATTATTTAAAATGGATACAGATACAGAACACAGAAACAGCATGTACTATTTCCATAAAATGAAGTCATATATTTTAACTTGTTCTATTTTCAAGAAACAAGATCTCAGCACCTTCAGTCAAGCAAGTTCACGGTCTTCATACTCATTTAAAATTAACTAAAAATATTTCTTTGGACCAGTTCATTTTCTTCATCAACTGTAACTTGTTTTACTTAGAATACGTAAATAGCTGATCTTTTCAGACCATACGATTATAACTGGTTCAATTATCATACAGCAGGGGATGGGGAGGTGGGTGACATTGAAGGATACTTTTGTTAGTTGTTTTTTTATATGAAGGCTCCGCACCTTGGTACTGGGACAGGCCCATAACATACCACAGCTATTGCACAAACCGCGCAAAACGGATCAAAGTACTCCTGACCCAGCCTCAGAAATGCTTCTTCCACTGCACAAAAAGTGACAGTTAAAAACTGTGCAATGATCTTTAAGATGTGAGCAAATAGTTAACATTAGATTATTTAATTCATTTTCACATGTGATCTAAAACAGGGTATGAGCTGGTGTCTCTGGAAATCAAAGACTAGAACTCCAGTCTACACCACTTTCTTATCCCTGGAATGAAGGCTTTAATGCATAGTTATACCACTTCCATCAATGAAGCTTTTTTATTCTTGTCCTAGGACCATCAGTGCTGAAGTTCTAGTCTGCATCAAATTTTCAGGGAAGGGAAGGAACACCACACAGTAGCATGGAACCACTTTATGTAAGTTTACGTAGTTAGTCTTTCAGGATATGCAGAAAGCAAAGAATTGTACAAAACCATCCCATACCTCTCCCTTTCACATCCAAAACAAATTCTATGTAAAAAAGTAGCCAAGTTGCATAATTTGAAAGCTGGTTGCAGCAACTGCACAGTTTATCTATTTTCAGCCTCTACAGTCTCATCCTGTCACAAAGAGACAAATGCACAGATTTCCCTTAGGGTGGTAGAGAGGAAGTATATAATCTCTTTACCACAGATTATCCCCTAGTGGTACCATTCTCTCTACAAACTCCTCACAGAATGGATGAGTAATTAATTTTGAATTTTTTAAAAAAGTTTGTAATTCAGGCAAACTTGAATTACAGTATTTTTGTCAGTCAAAAAATTACCACACCTACTATTTCAACTAAATCAAGAAAAAGGACAGTCAAGTCCATCTTTGCAAAACAGGGAAAATTCATTTGATTTCTGCACTACAGTTATTTCAACTGGATGGGTGATTGCCATTTTTATGTTTGTTGAATTTAAAAGAAATTTTTTTAAAAATCAAAGAAGCACAGAACCAAATCCAAAACCAGAAAGAGACTGGAAGTGAAAAATAGGGGGTTTAAATAATATCTGGTCTTTTCACTTTATATAGCTATTCACTTCAAACACGTGTAATAGATATGCAGGAACCCAGCAGACTAACCTTTCCAGGATTTCACATAGACATAAACACCCTGTTACAGACACAATACTCAGGTACATCACAAAAAGCCACCTGTTCTTCTAAATAATGTGACTGCTAAGAATAAAGCCTCAAAAAGATTAATCTTTTAGGAAACTAAGTAAACATACATGAAACTTACGTGGACTGCATACAGGCATTGTCAAAAAACAGTAGTTTACCTTTCCAGCAGGTTAAAGCAGCACTGCACTCTATCTGACTCAGCTGTAACACAGCCAGGCCTGCAAATGACTTTGACTGAATGTTAAAACCTTTTCTAAGTCAAAGAAAGGCTGCTGAATCAGTCAACTGATTATTTGCCAAATGTCTATATTTAGGACTGTCCCTGTAAGTGTTTAAAAGTTGACCATTTATCACTGCTTCAGATAAGTCAAATATATTCGAAACAGAACAATTCTGATTCTCATCAAAGGGAAGTCTTCCTCTTTCCACCTATCCCAATGACTCCAGAACAGCATACAAGGTTCACCAGGTGGAAAATGCCTGCCTCTGTAGCACCCCAGATTCTAAATATCCACGTATTTCCAGGATTTATAAGATCATGATAGTTGCTAAAGAAACAATTCAGAGTTTTCTTCTTCTCTATCAATTCCTCTTTGATCAGGATTTTTTAATCACTACTGTACAAGTGCAAGGAAGTATTTATAGAGAATGGTAATTCTTATGCTGTGTATCACAACAGCACAATGAGATTAACCATTGGTTAAAGTCACTACAAGTATGATGGTGTCAGGCAGACAAAGGTTGGTTCAGCAGCTAACTTGGTTAGTTAGCATCAGGGGCCGTATACAGCGCCACTTCCACTAAATCAAAACCAAAACTGTGCCAATTACAGACATGAACACAATGTTTGCTACTAAAATATATCAAGATCAAAAAGTCCTAATAGTACAAAATAGGTAAATCATCTCAGGTACACTGCAAAATCTCTCTGTGCTCTAAACTGAATGTGTCATAAGGAAGCTTAAGTGTAATAAATTAGGGCTAGAAGAAAGTGTACAGAAGCAGGTTATGACTGTGCAAGATGGAGCTGGGCCAGTGCATTATGTCTATTAGGTCTATTAAACATTATTCAGTTACTGTCAAATGATTAGATAAACAAGGAAAGAGAATTATCTGACGTCCTTTAGACGTCATAGTTTTTTGAAATCTTCCTAATCTTTTCACTGTCTTGTCATCTGTCCTTACAGTGCCACAATCTATTTGTATCTCATCAGAGCAAGTGATATCATGTCAAGGACCTGTCTAAATGTTGTTGGGAACAGACTCCCTGTTTTGGAGGAAAAGAGTGTTATGAGGTCATTTAAACCCTAAGCCTGATCTCCCTCAGGACTCCAGGCAAGCAAACAGGAATTCCATGCTGCTCCAGTCCTGTTCTTCCCAAACTAAAACCTCCAACGCTATTCCATACCTTCCCAGCATGAACAGAATCATGCAGTCCAACGGAGCATGGTAAAAGCTGAGGTTTTACTCCCTCTCCTTTTATTAGGCCTCTCTCTCAGAGGAACATACATCACAGATATACAAGGGACTAACAAAAGTATTGTATATATAACTCCAGCCTGTGATCTTGCCATCATACTCAGTTTAGACACACACATTAGCCACTGCAAAGTCCTGCAGGCCTGTTTAGCTCATTAACCTTTCCTACCTACTCTCAGAGCTAACACTGGCTATCATTACCTGATGGTTTAATCACATAAACATTATTAGGCTTCAGCAAAAGTAACCTGGCAGCTTCCCCTACTAGCCTGTGGCTCTGACTCTGACATACTGGCTCAGCCCATAGAGACCTCTCTCCTCCTGCCCCCCTTGTTCCAACACATTCAAGAAACACATTCACTACATCTTGAAACCTTTTCAAATCCTTCCCTGCTTCATCATTTCCTATTCAACAATTAAACATTAAGTTTTATCTTCAGTCTATAGCAGAGGAATAGAAAGATCAGTCAGATAATTTCATTTTCTCTGATGTTGTCCCTATGCTTCAAGATATGTTTCCAAACCTCACCCAACTGCTGGCTTTTTCTGACTCCTATTCAAAACTGCCCTTTGCTAAAATGCTAACAAATATGTTAGGAGACATAACACCTACCTATTACCACCATACTACTACTTGGGATTTATCTGCTTCCTCCAGTATGTCCCAGACTCTTAAGACAGGAACTGAAGAGATTTTTTAAATTATTTGTATATAATTTAGCACAACTGAATCCTGGCCACACTTAAATAATAACTGTATGATACCCTAGTAAATACCCTACCATACTGCACTGAAATGCCTTTGGAATTTATTTCTGCGTAGAACAAAATACTAAGTATGTCAGCTACACAAGCAATGATTCAACACCCCAAAAGTTAACCAGGATAAAAATTTGCCTAATCATAACCAGTATGATGCACTTCACTTGTCACTGCACTAGACACTGGTGAAAAGCAAGGTATGTAGGTTATTGTTTAAAAATGCTATTTCTATTACCCCAAACCATGAAAATTCATGGGTAAAAAGCATTTTTAATTTTCAATTTCTGCCACATGTTTGTAGTCATGTGTGACTTTAATGGAACTGTAAAGGGCTATTAAATTACCCAATATATTTTCCTTACAACTACAGGTTGCTTTTTAAAGTAGTTTTACATATGGTCATCCAATTCAGGCTTTATTTTAGTTTGCTTATATGCAGAGGCTTTCTCTCCCTTCTCTGGGAAACTGCTTTCTGTGTTAAAAGACCTCATTTTCTGGAAATATGCTCTTTATGAAGCCTCTGCTGACTGTTTTGCAGTTACATATTTATACCTATGTACATGATTCCTTTTTTTCTTTGCATTGCTTCTAGTGATCTCATAGATCCAGACTGCTGGCAAGACTCAGTGCAGCAGTAATTTAATCAAGTTTTATGTTTAATTCTCTTTTTTTTTTTTTCCTTGGAAGTAAATTCTTTAAATAATTTTCTTATGATTCCCTAAATTCTTTTTCCAGGTAAGAAATATTTTTGGTTACGTGGTACCCCTAAGAGACAGAAGTATTCCACTTGAAACTGCATCATGATGACAAAAACCAGCCCTTTGATATTACTGTAACTCCTCATAATTATGGTTTGTTTAAAAACTTATCTCAGAATTATGTTGGTGCAATGTTTATACTTTTTTTCCATATTACTAATAAACACTGACTCTGTAGTTGCTGTTGCATGGTTTCTTCTGACATATTTAAGCAATAAAAGGTTAATCAGCTGTAACACTCCAATTCTGCAACATTTTTAGGTGCATATACAACTTGTACACCTGTTTTCCAACTGGAGTCAATATCATTACTCATACTCTTTAATTCCTACATAGTGTAAGTGCCTTGCTAAGTGGAGTCAAGTCCCTCGTGTGCTGCTGGATGAATGCAAAGAAGATACATGAGATGGTAAGACTTGATTCCTTGTCTTAACGCTTGAAAGCTTTTTTATTCCTCGGCTTGGAGAAGTTCAGCAGTTTCTGGGAAAATAACTTCTGCTTCATTTCTGTAATGTGCCTCACTTCCTGTAAAGCCAAAACTGTTCCACTAAATCAAATACTATTTT
The DNA here is from genome assembly GCA_013400915.1 of Pardalotus punctatus. NCBI lineage: Eukaryota > Metazoa > Chordata > Aves > Passeriformes > Pardalotidae > Pardalotus > Pardalotus punctatus. Next base: position 139,054 of record VZTX01000587.1, read on the forward strand.
CCATGTAACCACTGCCTATCATTGATAAGAAAACTCCAGATAGGAAAAAAAAAAGGCAATATGAATAAACAAGTCAGTGACTCAGCTCGATTTTAAACTGCAGTCACATAAATCTACTCAATTCATACCATCATCACTAACTGTTCTTTGAACTCCCTTGTCTCAGAAACAAGCACAACATTCATTTTTCATATATATCAAAGCAGTGCCTTAAAAGCCTTTTTTACTATTCTCAAGGGCATCTCCCTGGTCCAGGATCTGGCCCTCTATTTGGAAAATGTCCAGTCACAGAGCCCAATGTTTCTTTGGGCACACCTGTCTGGGGTCATAATTCCCTGTTTGTGCAGTGTGATAACCTGCCAGGTGTAACATTGGTCTAGAATTATAGTCTCTTTTCCTGTATCAGCAAGGGATTAAAAGAACTTCAATTTTTTGAGGGTTTGTGGTTTTTTTCCCAAATGCTGTTAACAGCTGAAGATGACATAGCATTTAGAAAGATTATTTTGCCAGCTGATCTGCTGTTCTCTGCAGGAGGAGGACCATCTTTCAATCACTAGTTTGAAGCAGTTTGCTGCAGTATGTGGTTATCTCAGCATCATCAGCACATTAAGCCTTTTCTGGGGCTCATTCTGTTCTCTGACTTCCCTGAAGCCAGCATACAAAGCATTAGGTTCTCCATTAGGGACAGACCTAAAGCCAGGGAAAAAGCACTCTCTGGCAGCCCTTGTCTCAGCACCCCTCAGAGGGAATTCTGTAAATTGTTTTTTTAAATTCTCACAGCTTCTTTCTTGACAGATTCCCTTGATTTAACTTCTTACAGTCATTGCACTTCACTGTAACATTCTGAAGCACAAGAGATTATTTGAAAAATACTGAACTTTAGTACCTTCTTCAGTACACAGGATTCCACATCAGAGAATTACTGAAGAAATACTTTCTGAATGCTTAGTTCTCTATTGAATTGACTTTAGCACCTTGATAATCACTCTGATAATCATTCTAGAGTTACACCATTGAAACCTTAAACTTTTGTTTTCCTGAATAAATTATAGAAAACTATGTACTCAGTGATCAGTCACTTTTCTCCAAACAGATTGCCTGCCTGTACCTGAAAGAGTCTAATCCAGACAAAACAATAACATAATATACTGGGGGAAAGACAGCATTTGTGAAGTATAATATTTATGTACAAAATTGTTTAAAGTTAATTAAAGTTCTTGAATAACTCAATAAGCATGCAGAGAAGGAAAAGCAAGTCAATGTATTGCATTTGTGACTTCCAAAATGTTACTGCAAAGTTTCCTAGAGGCCAATAAAGACAAAATCACCAAAGAAAAAAGGGGTGTAACCCCTTTGTGACATACTACAGAATCAAAAGTTAAGGAAGAAAGGACAGGAACAAATGATCAGTTTTTAAACGAAGAAAAAATAACCATGAAGGATTCTCCATGAAGATATACACTGGCATATGTGCTGTTTCTCATATCCATAAATAATAAATAATATTATTTCCAGTAGGACAGGCAGACAATTCCAGATTATTTAGGAGAGTCAAACCTATAACTGGCTACAAGAACTGCAGGAAGGACTCATGACACTAAGGGAACAGTGAGTAAGATAGTAAATGGAAATGAGGACCAAGAAGTGAAGAGTAGGGAAAATGTGAGAAAACAATCCAGCTTCATTTTTAACTGTATTGAGATGCTGTACACTGTCAGATGAGCTGTAAAAAGGGTATTACTAAGCAGAAAAAACATCATGCAGTCATTTTCCATGATACTCTGAAAGCATCAGAAAAATTCCTTCTGACAGTAAAAGAGTAAGTAGGATAACAAGAACCCTCAAGAAAATGGGAAGAAATGAGAGATCATTATACTACTGTCAGTCTTCTATGCTGTCATGACTTAAACCTGACAGGTGGTCCTGGGCTCCACAGCTTTCAAAGGGTTAAATAAAATTTTCAGATAAAGGGCACAAGAATGAGCAGAGCAATAGAATTATGCTCATGTATGAAGGGGCAATAGAAAACTTTAGCTTGGAAATGTCTGAAAGAAGACAAGGAGGATATGGTAATACTTAACCAAAGACCAAAGAGAAAGTGAAATAAAAATATTCACTAAGGTAGAAGAATCATGGAACACACATTAAAATTGTCAGGCAATTTAAAGCAAACAAAGAGGGACATTGTCCCCCTCATACAAAGCACATGATGAAATGGTAAAACTCACTGTCTCAGGGATTTTGTTGAAGCCAAAGCATAAAAAAACCAAGCACATGACATAGCCAAATGTATGGAAGATGGTTCTAGCTGTGGCTAATATGTTAGTTCAGCTATACATTCTGATCTAAGCTTTCAGCACCTGATCAGCCTGTGTATTCTACTATTTATAATCACCCACTAGACAAGACAGAAGGGTTTAGAAGGACCTTTGATCTCATCTAGTCCCACCTATTCTCGCACTATTACTGGACGTACAAAAAAATGGAGAAAAACCTGCAGAACTGAACCATAAAAGTAAAAAAAATGTCAGTCTGGCATTTCTTATATCCTGTCATGTATTGCCTTCTAAAATTTTTTCTCCTTGGTTTTACATAGATTATACATAACAGCTTCTAAGATTGGTACTGAAAATTACTGAGGGTGTTTTACAGTTAGATGACAAGATAAAAAAGCATTGTTCTTTAAAAAAGAATAGTGTAGTGGAGACTTTATTATTAATAGATTGTACACAGAGAACCTTCCTCTCTAACAATCAATGAAGGAACACAATAAAGAGTCTTAGAAAACAAAAAACAGGCATGTACTTTGTGCAGCATACTCTGAGGCTATAATTTGCTCCGTGCGGATAAACAGCCTTGATTAATGTTGTGCCTGGATCCAGACCCAAATGAATGACGAAGCACTTCCAGTAATAGGTTCCCCTGCACAGTCTGGAGCAAATGTTCTTCTGGAGAAAATTTTCCTTTACTCATGCTGAGTAGCAATCATATAGTCAGTGCACTGTAATCTGTTTAACCTAACAAGAAAGAATACCTGTGGTGTGAAATACCAGCATGGTAAGGTTGGCATCACCAGGCCTCTCAGATACAACCGTAGGCATTTTAGCATCTTCCACAGATTTGGCTGCAGTAGCACAACACACAGCAGCTCCTTCGTTCTTAGCCATTCACCCATTTCCTTGCACAGCTTTACCTTACATCAGTGTCAAAACAAAGACTGCTGATTGTTTGGCCTCAACTCAGCCCATAGCTACCAGCTGAGAAAGATTCCCCACAAAAGACCTAACCAAGCTGAAAGGAAAACACATCATCAGAATTTCATGTTGCAGAATGCAAATCTTGAATTCCTATGGGTTACCCTTTTCAGGACACTGTAGTATAAAGCAAACTGGCAAACTGAAGTCAACCTATAAGATTTATAGATCTGTTCTGAGCTGCACACATCAGTGCTCAGATGCTTCTTTCGCAGCCACGCTCAGCTGACAAGACCATACAAGGGAACATCAGTAAGAAAGACTCTCTCCACAATACCACTCCTGTAGAAGAGGCCTCCTCCAAAACATGTCTTTTCCTCCCATGATTTAGAAGGTACAAAGAGAATTCTGCATTTCTTTATAAAACCCACATTACAGGAACAAAAAGGGCTGTGCTCTTGTGGTGTGTTCAGCTGCTGTGCTCCCTGCTTCATCTAAATGAAAGAAATTATATTATCTATTATCCATTTTCCACGGGCCTCTTCAGATACTGGTTTTCTAGACAACTCCTTTCTGATCATCAACAGCTACTCAGAAAGATTCATGCAGTATTTGCTTTTAGAGGAAAACAAGTTGTTTTTACTGCTCGCCATTTACTAATGGGATGCACTATCATTGCATAATTAATGTCTATTAAGTACGACTACCTATGATGTACTTGAGCAGAAACTTTGTCAAAACCACCACCATCTCCAGCTCAAATTTCACAATATATGAAATACTAATGTGAAAAATACATTAAGGATTTGTAACTGCATTGTGCAGTATCTTTTAAGGGGGCTACCAAAGTTTAGACTGCTTATATGAAAACATAAGGGAAATATTTTAAAAGCCCCTAAAGATACATTGTAAAACAACTTAATTGGCATGTGACCAGAATGACATACTTTATGTATATTTACCCTTAGTATCTGCCAGCACAGTTAAATAATAAGGAAGCCACCAAGGGATTAATTTTCTCTTCTCTTTCACCAGTCCTCTAAAAAATTACTTAATTCTCTGATTTCCAACAATGCATGAAAAGAAAAGATAGTATAACAGATCATCTTTCGCAAATAACTTTAGATACAGAATCGTGTCTGTTAGAGAAGGAGCATCTTGGGTTTACGATCGCTCACTCTGCAGAGATTCTTAACAGCTCTATGAAACTGGGAAGACCCTACAAGTAGCAGGTACCCAGAAACACAGGATAAAACTAGCAGTTGTGGGATTTTTCTTTAGAAACCCAGTACTATTTCTATAATTGAACACATTTCTTAGAGCTGGGATAGACAGTGGGCATGCAGGCTACACACGAAAGGTAAGAACTTGGTAAAACCGAGTTTTGCAAAGAAAATCAAAGTGGAAAACAAGTTGGCCTAAGACCATCCCAAGAATTAAAAACATCCTACTTTTGCACTGCACGTAAGAGGGAAAAGAGCACACACTGACTGGGGGTAGATTAACAGTCACCATAAACAAAATAAATACACTGCATTTCAGCACAGCCCTACCAACAAGTCGTTTGAGAACAGTACTTATACACCTCTGTGATTCCTAACACAGTATCAACTACCTATGACGACTGAGACAATTATGATGCTGATCTTTGAAAATCTTTGCATATTACTGAGTTAATTAATGTCTTGATTACCCAAATTTATCCCCTACGTGTCGTTTAGACCACAGAAATAATAGTTCTTCGGCGACTTCACGTATGATTTTCCCCCTCTTCAACTATGCAACTTGATGCATCTTAGAAGTCTCAAGAAATGTGCAAATAATCCCAAAACGACACGCTGACACTCTCCACAGTGCCCGTCAGATACGGGCTCGTGGGTTCGCGAAGCAGAGTGTTATTCAGCAGTAACTAGAGGCCAACAAGGTGTGAGAGGAAAACGCACACCCAAAACACCCCCCAGCCCCAGCCGCGGCGAAGGTCACCAGCCCCATCCTCTCCCCGCCACCCACCCGGGAGGACCACAGCGCTGGCCCGGGAAGTTTCGGAGAGCACCCGTGGGCGCGGCACCCGGGGCTGTGGGGGCGACGCCGATGGCTACAGCCCCCGGCAAGTCGGGCGAAGTCCCGCGCCCGCTGCCCCCGCTGTGACTCACCAGCTTGGACTGTGCGCGCTGCAGGAACTCCTCCATGGCNCGAGCCGGGGCGCGGGTGCCCGCCCAGGAGATGCGGCGGTTTGCCCTGGGACAAGAATTCCTAGCCGGAGCACAGGGCGCACCGAGACCCGCCCGACGCAGGGGCTCAAAGCAATAGGAGCCGTGGGTGGCTGTTGAGGGTCCTTGGGCGGCGATGTCTCAGTTTTCCATTTCACCTTTGGTAACTCATCATCAGTGGAAAGGTCGAGGACGCTGGGGTCAGGGGCAGTGACCGC
>VZTX01000587.1:144707-169707 GCA_013400915.1 Pardalotus punctatus
GCCTTCCCATGGTGGCAAAAGGTCCGGAGGAAACGAAGCAGTGGGTTCAAACTGAAAGACAGCAGGTTAGATTAGAGTATCGGGGAAATCGCTTTACTTCTGAGGGGCGTGAGGCTCTGGAACAGGTTGCCCAGGGAAGTTGCAGGTGGCCCATCACTGGAGGGGTTCAAGGCCAGTTTGGATGGGGTCTTGAGCAACCTGCTTTAGTGGAAGTTGTCCCTGCCCATGTTGGGGGCTTGGAACTAGATACTCTTTAAAGTCCCTTCCGATTCAAACCATTCTATGATTCTATGACTGAGTTTCACACTTAAGCCTCCATAAACCTGTCCCATACCTCAGACCTAAGATCCTTTCTACATATAGTGCCCACAGTCACATTTTATATATGTAGTCAATTGAAGAGCTCGCAGAGGAGCCTCCTAGGCTAGAGTCCACTTTGTAGAGAATTAAAGAGAAATGTCAAAGAGCTGGAGCCCAGGACTTAAAGAAGTCAATGGGAGGTCATGCAATGAGTGTGGAGTAAACCAGGAAATAAACTGTACAGTTTGCAGCATCTCCAGTGCTCTCACACCACTAGTATTCACCAGTATAGCATTTTTGCCCACTATAAATAACGTGGATAGTGCAGATTTATTATTCCAATCAAGTTGTGCTGCACTGAGGAATCAGTGGTGACTAATTGTTAATAAATTCAGTGCTATGAGATCTGGGATTTTTCTCTCTTGTGTACTTGTTTTCAGCTCATTGAAGATATTACTATTAGAGCTAAAAGCTCTTGCTTCCTTGTTAACAAACTTTTTTCATATGATTGTAATTTACTCTCATTTGATTTGTTAGTTCTTCCATGATATCTTGCAGATCCTGTTACTGTGTTTCCTGCCATAATCACTCTGCTCTGCCTAGTCATATGTTCCAGTTGGAAATTGTTCTGGGGAACGGAAAATATAAACCCTAATCTTTATCGTAATCATCTAAAACTGAAGGGTAAATCTTCATTAAAATATCTAAGTAGGCAAATTACATGAAGCAAAGTACTCTAAATGACAGTGCTCTAAAGGAAAAAAATAATTCTGTTACATTTACTGGAACATTTCTTCTGAAATGCGTTTGTGTGTTTGCACATTAATGTGTGTCAGAACTCTATCTGAATTAGGGTTTTCTGGTTGTTGTTCCATAGAAAAGTAGGTCTCCTGAAAGATTACAGGTTTTCCACAACATGCTCTTGTATTTGTAACTTGAAGTATTACAATACAGAAATTGCAGTGTAATTTGAGATGCAGAGTTGAGGTCTACTAGGAGTGTATTGCAAAGTAGGAAAACAATATGCCCTGCACAAAAAAGGGAGTAAAGTACATATTTCACTTCAGTGAAGTCTGCAAAACAAGTTAAAATTAAAAGCTCCAGCTTGCTACATGAGCTAAATGGAAGTTTGAGAAATTGATGCTTAAAAGGATTATTTTTTGATGGATACATATTAAATTTAAAAAAAAAAAGCTAGAACAGCAAATAGTTGAAGAATAAAAAAGCTGAATTTGCTAAACAGGCAGCAAAGTTGTGTTCTTATGCCTCATACCAATGCGCACCCTTACCCTCATACACTGTAAATAAAATGTGTTCACTAATTACTTCTTTGTACATCCACTAAATAGACCTGTACATGTAAATATACGTCTACATTGGTATGAATGAGTGGTCATTCACTGTATCTAGAAGAACCATGCAGATGCTTTGTGATCCCCATGTTGGAATTCCAGATACAGCCTCAGTACAACTGCATTGAAAACAAAACGGAGTGCACCTGAGCTCCCTGAAAACATTAGCACTAGATAGCTTTTGAAACTGCTTTTTAAGTAACTTGTTTGTCTCCATCATTATTGTATGAGTTAGATATTGAATAATTAATTATTCATATCCTATTTTGCAAAACCATGGACAGAGAACCAATCTTAGTATCTGTTTAATATTTTATAGAGATTCCAAAGCCTTATTCTTCTCTTTCCTACCCCACTTGTAGCCACTAATTTACTTCCACTCTACTGAATCTTAAATTCGAGATTAATCAGGACCCAAATTATTTTTTATCCTTCTTTCTAAAGTAGCAAAAACCAGTTCACAGTCATCCAGGAGCTCTTCCTAAGGTGTATTCTTCATTTGATGTAACATACCTCCTTATGTTCCAAAGTGAGAATTTGCTCAATATCTCATTTGCAGAATCAAATTATTAAAAAATAGGCCCGATGAGCAATACTGGTTTTTTACTTGTTCATAAGCACATTTGCAATACCTCTTGTCACTTTGAAAATATTTAGGCTGTGAGCTAAAAGTTCTGCTTTATATATCTTTGTTATTTTGAAAATGTAAATACAAATAATGTCATACTTCTGCAAGAGAGTATGGTTTGGAAGTGAATTCATTTCTATCCACATGGCAAAGAAAAAGTTCATTTTTTAACTTCAGCCATTATTCAAGCATGTGTGAAAGTATGATTAATTTGATGTGCCTTTTTACTGTGTCCTAAAACCCCCTGTAACTCTAGTAATGATTGACAATGTCTTACACTGGAGGTTCTTCTAAAGAAGAGGTTCTTCCCCTCATTTTCACTGTGGCTGTGCAGGGAAATGTAATTTGCATGATATACAGACTATTCTAGTAAAACTTTATATCCTCATACATGCTGTGTACTACCACAGAATACAGACTTCTGTGACATTCCATAGGTTCTGTGGTTCATATACATTTTATTTATTCTCCAGGCATATAGTTCAGATCATTTTATTCCATATAAATGAGAAGCAAAACCAGTGATCACACATCTCAGAACAACTCAGAACTGAACTCTGTAACTCACCTTTACAGTTTAGCAAAGAAATAGAAGAGCTGTCATGGAAGAGCTATCCAGTGGTCTAGCATTTCTATCAAAGTGGTTTTCACGATAAACACTTCAGTAAAGTATTAGCAATCATTTTCCTGTTAAATAAGTCTGAGGTTCCCATTGCAAGGCTTTTTATGCTACCACAGTAAGAACAAATAGTTTCTGCCCATGGGATGAGAACGTAGCATAATCATTTCAATAAAAGAACAGAAGTTCACAGCTCTCAGTACTCTTGTAAGAGGATATTATTTTAAAAATTGAAAGGAAAAAGGTGATTTCACAAATTACTGAAAGAATAATTCTCTGGACAACCCCCAAAGAAACAAAAAACAATAAGGCTGCATGTAGCAGCAGCAGTAGGTTGACAGTCATTGCCATGGGCACTCAAGCCATTTTACTTTCAGAGTCTCTATTATTTCCTTCTACACCTGTGAAAGATACTAGTTTTTCCTTATATATTTTATGAACAGCAAGTGTCCTTGGAATCACCAGTTATCCAACCTTTTCAGCCTCTCTGTTCCCATCCTGTAGCAGTGTTTCATGGGGTTATGGTGACCCAAGGATCAGATCTGGCACTTTGCCCTAGTGAATATCACTGAGCCATCAATCCAGTGTGTCAAGGACCTTCTGCAGAACCTTCCCGCCCTCCAGCAGATCAACACTCCTGCACATCTTGGTGTCAACTGCAAACTGACTGAGGGGGCACTTAGTCACCCCCTCAGCCAGATCATCGATAAAGATGTTAAATGGAGCTGGCCCCACTACCGAGCCCCTGGGAACACCACTTGTGATTGGTTACCAGTCACCCTATAAGAACAGACAAAAAGAAACTATTTCAAATATCAGAAGATTCCTCTCCAAACATAGAGACTGTCCATCAACAGTGCGTAAAATCTCTATGCTTGAATGCCTCCTGTCTTTCTTTAGTGAAGGTGAGCATGAAAATGGAGGCAATTAACTCACTGTCCCTTCTGGACTTGTGGTTTGTCCAATGTAAACCAAGTACTGTTAAGAAATTGTGTTCTCCGAGGGATCATTTTTATTTGATTACTTCATTCCTAACCATAAATTTCAAGGTGCAACTTTATAACAGGCCCCATTGCTTTTGTGGAATATTAGGTGCAGAAAAATGAGATCGCCACTGCTTTTTCTAAGGGCCAAAGGGAGAGAAAGAAGAAGCCATGCCTGGTTAGGAGATGACTCCTAAAGGTTTGATACATGTATCTGTTGAGGTTTTCGAAGACCAAATGCATTAATTGTATTTAGGTTGTGAATAGCACATAATTCCTGTGTTACAATAATTGTCTGTTCTGTTCCCCCTTCCAAAACTATATATGATACCAGAGTGTGCATTTTTGAGCCAAAGCTAGCTACTAATTCAAAGCCCAAAAGTGCCCTTGAATTGATACCAAATGTACTTGGAGGTATCCCAAACAATGGATGATTGAATGGCTTTCTGTGTGGGAAAGTACAGGCTGAAGTCTGGCAATAGAACTGCAGGTTTAGTCCCCTCCTAAACTACAACTTATAACAAATAAGCATGAAATTAAGTGTGAGAAGCCAGAATCCAGATTCATTTCCTATCAACACTACATCCATGGAAACTGTTTCCCAAGTTGGTCATCCAATTTCAGCACAGTTATGTTCTAAGACAGGTTATAGAAGTTAACCTTCTGTTCTGCTGCATCTTTTTTGCGCCATGTATGCTGATAATTTAGGGAAAGCATGTGCCGTGTGAATACATCCCCCACAATACAAATGACCAGTCTACTGAGCAACAGAGTGTGTTATTTCATAAGCACAGCTCTGTACAGGCTACTTGTGTGAGCTGGTCCCAGGTCAAAGAAGTAGTTCTGGTAGATGGGCTCAGTTTAAGCTGCTCCCAAATCTCCTGTCCGCTTACCCCTCGCTTGAAAGTTAATTGAAGGAAATTTATTCCCATTATACTGTCATATACTAGTAGTATTTAAATTAGGCAGAAAGTGTGTTTCAAAGGGACAGTGATCTCTGTCAGATCAGATATGGAGAAAGGGATTAAGATATTTGACTTAAAACATTAACACAGTTTGCTTCCTATGTACATGTGTCAAAGTCCTCAAAGGTTTTAGGCTACAGTGAGCGCAAGGCATTTCCAAGTTAACTTTAAGAAAATTAGAGTAAACTGCATAAAATTTTTGCTTCATAGATTACCATTGATCAACAGCATATATTTATTATTATTATTATTATTATTATTATTATTGCATTTGGAGATGTTTAGAAGAAGTTCACAAGGGAAAATTCTTGCAAATATTAGTTTGAATCCAGATTAAAAGGAAATAATAATGAACCCCAGATTTCAGGTTATAGAATATAATGTGAAGAGAATATTGGCTGTGTAACAATAACTGTAAAACATGTTACGCTGAATAATATAGTTGCTACTATTTGAAAACCAGAAAGTGGTAGAAGAACTTCTCATTTTGCAAACTGACCAGAACACGCTTATCATAGACCAGCTGAAAGCAATTTGTAAGGTAGAAATTACATAATTAGTAGAATACCATATTATAACTTTTAGACAGGTCTTCTCATTCCACAGACAAGTAACATTGCTTAGTACAGTTACATTCCTAAAATAAATACTGCAATGTTATATTGAATATTATTCTTACCTTAACCTTTGGAATTCGTACATACTCAACAAATTCATAGGACCTTTGCATTGCAGACAATGCTGAATGTTTACAGTGAGAATAAAATTAAGGCTTGTGGATGATCAGTTTCTTTATCCTGCCCACAACAGGGGGATTGGAACAAGATGATCTTTAAGGTCCCTTTCAGCTTAGGCGTTTCTTTGATTTTATGCTACTATGAAGGTCCCAAATACAAGTAAAAGTACCGTATGTGATTAATAAAATATGATAAAGAGCATTCCATCATCAACATCCCCACACTTTAAATGGAGAAGGATTTTACAGGAGAGGGGAAATTACTCTGACTTATTTTTTTCCTTTTAAAGAAACAGAGCTCTTTTAATGACACGTAAATGCAATGGCAGAATTGCAAAAGTCGTAGTGATCTGAAGGTGCAAGTGAGAGGAATTCATGTATATAGGTAATCTTGCTTTGGACAAAAAAACAGGTTATGCCAGAAGAGTGTAGAACTTGCAGCACACAGTCTTTCCTTTAAGCCTGAATTATGGTTGCTGGTTCCGTATACTGGTCCTAGTTTTGGCCAGGATCCAGGGATTATTCAATACGGCCCCATGCCATTGCTAGCTCAGTCAGTAGAGTTTGAGACTCTTAATCCCAGGGCTGTGGGTTGGAGCCTCAGGTTAGGCAGCAATGTCATGGTTTAGAAGTGGTACTCCCTACCTCAGTGCCCCTACTGAGACTGTCCAAAACCAAACATCATTCTCTTGCTCCCCCTTTCCCTTCCCCTTTCTGCTGAGGCAGGATGTAGTTGAAAATTGGAGGCACAAAGGGTAAAGATCATGATGTGAGATAAGAACAATTTACTGAAAACAGCAATGATGTATGGAACAGCGCAATATTAATAAGTAAAGTGTATTACTTTTGCATGAAAAGCAACATTCAAAAGTTTTAGAGTATTTTCTGTTATTTGTGGTTTATACTTTTGTGGATTTTCTTAAACCAATGAGATTAATGCCAAGGATTTTCATTGATTTTCTGTTTCAATAATAGCATGTCTTGTATTCAAGACTTTGACTTTTCAACAAAGAATTCATACTGTACAGATAACAGGCTTGGCCATTAATGATCATTAGTGTCACCACTAAGAAAAAATTCATGTTGGTCTTATTTATTAAGGCAAACACAATGTACTATTATGTTCCTAATTATGATATTTATTCATCACCCCTATTTACCCACAGTACGAATACAGTGCAGACAGCTGTTGTAGAAGCTTCCTATGCAGCTCTGGAAATGAGTTTTTCTTTCAGCTAAGGACACCCGTATTCTCATAGAGAAAGAATAGAATAAATGTGGATCTTCGCACTGTGAGGCAAACACTGGTGTTGGATGCATGAAGTTGTGTTAAGGTTGAGAGCTGCTGAAGCAGAGAAGTGTCTAAGAAGTGTGGTAGATCATAAAATGTTCTGGTCAAGCTTGTCACTTCAGACAAGCATATAATTTCAAAAATAAAAGATAAACAACAATCAAAGAAGCAAACAAAACTTTGTCACTTTTAATGTAAGTTGCCCACAAGGGAAAAAAAAGAGATTTTAAAATACTAAAGAGTATTTTGTTTATTCACTTCCTTTAGAAGATAAAGAACACTAGTATCAGAATCTACAAACAGAGATTCGATATCAAAAAGACATCCCCTGAGAGCTGAAATGAAAAGCTTGCTTTCTGTTATGCAGCATAGCAGCAGAAACAGATAAACACAAACTATAGAACTGGGGCTGTCATAAAGCTTATCACACAAAATATCAAGAAACAAATATGAAGGTATGATAATTATTTTAAGACCATCTATTTACAATATTTTTAAAAATCTTTACATTAATTCAGTATCTATTTGACCGTGTGCTTTTTGCTGAAGTATGAGCAATGTGTTAAGCCAATATTATTGATTCCAAACACTGTTAAGCAGAGACCACTAACACAGATAAAAAGATATCATTCTGCCTTCTTCATATGAAGCCCACCTTTCCAAAACCAGCAATGATCTTTTTCAGCAACTACAACCTAATACAGATTATCAGCATTATCTCTTCCTTTTGTTTTTAGGAAATACAATTTGAATATGCTTTTTCCAAAGCATTTCCATGAAAAACATAGTTAAAAGACACCATTAAGGCCTTGAGAAACAATCTATTTCATTGTTTTTATTGTTTTAAAAGATTAATGATGGTAACTATCCCAAAACTCTTTAAAAATATAAAACACTGCTTAGGCCACTTTCCTGAGGGGAATTTGTAGCTGTGAACTGACATACAGTTAGTGATATTTTCTGATGGATAGAATATATTTTGTTTGCAGTGTTGGTCTCTGCTTTTATGTGCATTCTCCTCTGGATTAGCTCTCTGTTTGGATGTTTATTTGCATCAGGAAGGAGGGAGATGACCCAAGATGCTGTTATGACACACCATCTCCCACTCTAAGCCAAAAACTTAGATACAGTGAAATACATTGGTTGGAAAATTATTTCAGAAGTAGAGGATAAGGAAGCAAAGTTTAATTAGTGAGTCAGTACAAATCTGTGGTGGGACAAGATTGCCCTCATTTTTTGTGGAAGTAAGGAAAGTGTGGTTAAGTAGTTAAGGGGATTATAAAGGAGTAAAACAGTACTTAGGGTCCTTTATACCCTAATGTGTATAATAAAAATAGAGCAAAAGGTCAGATTAGAAGTTGTTTCCTTCTCATCTGCCACATCTCACTGTATATAAACAGTGACTTCATAGTCACAAGATAGTTGCAATTATAAGGTTAACATGCAAGACAGTTAAATATACCTCAGTAGGATTTTCTGAGTGCTGCATTCAGTCTATTTACTTAGTGAGCAATTCCATTCACTTTAGTAGGAACGTTTTTTGTAAGAAGTATTTACAGCCTGGAGAAAACAGTTAAATGCTTGTAAATCAATTTTTTTTAAATGGCAATAATTACAGTAGTATGTGGAGCCAACACTGAGCTTAAAAATAATCTTGGTGGCAAATTGCACTGTTGTAGAATAAATAACCACTGAGAGTGACATGTATGGGAGGAACAGACTAATCAGCATATGAGGATACCAGAATTAATTAATCTTTGTATTAAGAAGTAGAAGAAGCAGAAGAAGCAGAAGAAGCATGTATACTTCTACGATGAGCCCCTGAATATGATAGTATTTATACTTCTGCATAGATACCCCTTTCACTCTAAGAAAGGAAAATGATGTTTTATATTACATTTCTTTTCTCCCCTGAATGGGAGAGAATTTTGTTCTATCACCTGAAGGTGAATTAACTCTCCATGACAAAATGGCAGTGCTTCCTCAACAATGATTTATCTATTTCATTTTTTTTAAATAAAAGTTGAATGACTGCATCCCCTACAATCATGAAAAGGTTCTCCACCCAAATTAGTGTGGGTAACAGTTCCGCCTTTTTACTTGTCTTCATTTTGTCTTCAACCCTAAAAATTGTCTAATCCAAAAGTATTGCATTTCTACAGAGCAATGAGAAAGAGTATACAGAACTAACAAAATGCTCATTTTCAGCTGAGGTCAAAGATACTGTAGTGCTTCATGGCAGCCACAATTCCCATTTTTGGAATTAAATTAAAACTTGGTGGTGGGACTTGATTCTTCTTCATAGTGTCTCCAAATTTAGTTATTCATGCTGATGTCCTTTGTTAGCCTTATTCTATCATCCCATGATTATGGGTTTATATTTGCATGACACTATTAAAAGAGTGCTAGAAATTGCCTCCTTTATATTTATAGTTATTATAGCTCTTGATAAGAAATTCCCTTGGGATCCTTTTCTTTGGCAGTACACAGCTAATCTAATTGTATGTTGCAAGAGTTATTTGGCTTCTTAAAGAGCTCATATTTATCCAGAATGTGTGGAATTGTTGAGGAGAAGAGATATTTGAACTGTGTTATTACAGGCAGAAAAATGAAAAATGGAATTTTGTCTTACAGCCCAAAGCTTATGTAAGCAGAATCAGAGAAAGGTAATTCTTGGAAGACAGCACTCAGGCATCCTCATGTCTCTCATTGCTTACAGTCCAGGAGCTTCCTATAGGAAAGTAACTCTTTGTAATTCAAGTAAAAGCAAACTGAGTCAAACTGATCATTTTATGAGGGCAAAACTTCTTTGAAGCTCTTTATAGCTTTGCAATAATCTCAGCAATTGTTTTTCTGAAGACCATTTACTGAATTAGTATTATTTGCTTCAAATAGGACAGAGTATAGAAGAAAGAATACACTATTGATTTTTATAGCAAATTCTCAAGATACCCAGGAATTATTTGCTTGTTGGGGAAACTGACCTATCCGCTTTTCTGGCTAGACTGTAATTCTACTTCTCCTCTAGCTCTCCTTCAGATGGGTAGGTCCAAGGTAGGGATGAAGGATAACAGGCTAAGGGATCTGTCTATATAGAATTGTTTTCTACCTTGGAGAGCCAATTAAGCATAAACTGCCATGGGCTTTTAAGTGCCTTCAGAATGCCAAAGCTAATGTCTCATTTCATATCCTAATTCATTTCTTTAATACGCAAAAAAAATGTTTTTGTTTACATAGAACAGGTGTTATTTCTGTAAAGGGTAGCTGTTTAGAAATTATTCTGATTTAACTGACAATAACCAATTTTAACACTTGGTGATTTGTCCCTCTTGCTAGTATCATATATAACAGTAGTCACCAAAGTAGTCACCAAACAAAAAAATTACCTAGCAGGTATTACCCTTTTTTCCCTTACCTGCACTGAGCTCTGTCAAAAGTTTGTTTCATTTCCTTCCATTGACACCAATGCATGAATACCAATACTGTCTCAAATGCTTTGTAAGGCTCAGCTCTCACAAACCCACAAACACTAACATTTATCTAAGTGCATTGAATATGTGTGTTAGGTCAAGCACATATTTTTAAGTTATTTAAACAAGGGCCTGAATTCCCATTATTGTTTAATGGCATTACCCTTCCTCTTTTATTTAAAAATATTAATCAAATCTGGAAATTTATGCCAAAACATCCAGATAATGTGTTTTTCTCTTTTTTTTAATATATCAAAATAATAACAGTAGTAGCAGTGATAGTTATCATTTCCACCATATAAAAATTGTACCATACTTATCTAAGTTTGGTGTGTCATTTGACTGTAATTCTCCTTCCTTTCAAATACAAACATAAGTGTTGGTATTTTTGAATGATTCATGCTATATTCATTTTTTTTTTCCATAAGTAGAAGTAACAATGCCTCACATCATGGAAGCCCATGTAAAATAAGTGAGAAGCATATTTGTCTCTGAAATACGTCGAGTGATAGCAATGAAATAATTTTTCAGTGGATGAATTAGGGGTAGTAGACTGAAGGACTCATTGTCTCTTCAGTTGAAGGACACGCTGCTTGTCTGTATCTTCCCACTCTAGTGGCATGTCATAGACCTTAGAGATGTACAGGTTGTTTCATGGGATTCTGCTGTGGCCACCAGTGGATTAATTAACAAAAGGGGTGAAAGTTAATTTCTGCTTCAAGGCTTAAAAGAAGGACTGAGATTTTGATTGAAAGATGAAAATAAATGTTCTCCCTATTAATTTCAACTTTCAGAATGAGTTAGCATTGACTTCTCAGTTAAAAGTTTCATCTAGTAACCTGTGACAGAAGACAATCAATTCCTCTGATTTCCTGCAACTATTGGAAACAAATCATGATAAAGACAATTTCATGAATAACCAGAGTAAAAGTAAATAAAATGGAAACCCTAAGTTATTTAAGTAAATTGAACTGAAAGAATCTGAGAAAAATAGTCAGTTGGTGTGTATTTATAGACAGATAGAAAATTACAATAAGGATATTTATCTGAATGGCCTTCTCCATATCCCGGTTCTGTGTCTCTGTGATCACACTATGTTGGAATTGCATCTATGGTTTATAATCAGACAGTAACCACTGATTTCTGCTAGAATGTCTTCCAGCCTTTGCTGGGTTTTGGTAAGGTTTTGGTAGCAAGGGTATGGTTTGCTTTTCTGTTGTTCATGGGATTTGTGGAAGCAGGTAGAGAGGTCAGGCAGACAGGCTTCAAGATGGCGAAGAAGGTTTTATTTACAAGAAGTTCTTTTTATACACAGTAATAAACAATTGTCTATTGGCCAAAGACAATCCACCCCCAAAGACCTATTGGTTATGGCTCGTACACCTCTAACACTGAACACAGAGATTAAGAAAGTACAGTTTATCTATATTCTCCATGAGAGAGAAAGGAAAATCCTAAAACACTGCAACTACACAAGGGTACTGGATGTCTTCTGTGAGATATGCCAGAAGCTTCATCCACGTCTGACAGAGCCAGTTCCAGCTGGCTCTAAGAGCCAAGCCCATAAGCGATTGTAGTAGTGCCTCTTGGATAACCCTTTTAAAGAGAGGGGGAAATCTATGCTGCAAAAAAAACCAAAGAAGGAGCCAAAAGAAAGGACTGAGAATATGTGAGAGAAACAGCCCTTCAGACACTGAGGTCAGTGGAGGAGGAGGGGAAGGAAGTGGTCCAGGCACCTCTTCTCTCTGCTTGGAAGCAGAGCTTCCCACTGCAGCCTGTGGTGCAGACCAAGGTGAGGCAGCTGTGCCCCTGCAGCCCATGGAGCACCATGGAGCAGATCCACCCGCAGCCCATGGAAGACCCCACAGTGGAGCAGGTGAGTGCCTGAAGGTGGCTGTGACTGCTTGTCTCGGTTTGAAGACAGGTGTCTGCTAAGGAAGATGGGGACCTCCCTTAGAACCAGCAAATGTGAACTTCCTTCCCTCCAAATTATTATAACCTTGGAATCAAGGGCTTTCAGGCAAAGATATGGGGAAAAGGAATAACAGTTTTTTACTAGTATCTATAGCAAGGCAAACAATCAACAACAACAGTGGCAATAACAAACAAACAAACAAAAACCAGAAGATGCGGTGACAGAAGTCTCTGAGCTGTCAAACGCTTTTCCCGTTGGGTGCAGTTCCGGTCCCAGCCGGCAGGGGCGCTGTCGGGCTCCCGGNCTTGCTGACCAAAGGTGGCAGGGACTCCTCAATCCACTCTGGCAGGGAAAAGTGCAGAGCGGCGGCAGCTGGCCCCCTTCCGCAGAAGCTGCTAGCACAGCCGGGGAGATGTGCACCCCAGGAACGTGCCCTTTTTCCCAGATGAAAAGCTCACTCACCAAGGAAAGATAAAAACGACACCGATTCAAGATCTTCCTCAACCTCCAACACTGCTGAGTCACACTATAGATCCATGCTGGAGCAGTCTCTTCCTAAAGGACTGTATCCTGTGGAGGGGCCCCACACTGGAGCAGTCTCCAGTGGGAGGAACCCCCAATGGAGCAGGCAAAGAGCATGAGGAGAAAGGGGCATCAGAAACTGTGTGATGAACTGACCACAGCTCCCACTCTTTATCCACCTGAGCCACTGCAGGGAAGAGGTGGAAAACTTGGGAGTGAAGTTGATACTGAGGAGAAGGGAGGGGTGGGGTGGAAGCTGTTTAACATTTGTGTTTATTTCTGTTATGTTATGCTACAGTTATGAAACTGTACTCTGATTTGATTTGCAATAAATTAAATTGATTTCTCTTAGTAGGGCCAGTTTTGTTGAGCGATCTCTTCCTGTCGTTATCTTGACCCACAATTCTTTTATCATATTTTCTCTCCCCCTGCTCAGCTGAGGAGAGGAGGGATATAGCAAGTCTGGTGGGCACCTGGTGTTCAGGCAGGGACAACCCACTGTGCAGCCATAAGCATCAACATAAGAAATTACCAGCCCAAACTATTTAAACCACACTGACTCTTCTGCAATCAAAATGTGATACTTCTTATGTACTTAGTTCCATCTGTATTTCAACAGCAGGACCTGAGAGGAGGTAGACCTGAGAGGAGGTAACAAATTAAAATCTCTTTGTACTTTATCTCATAGGCACACACAAAAAGAAAAGGGAAAAATACAACCTACTTAGGTCTTGCAAACTTTACAAAATTTTTACTACAGGAGCCTATGCTGTCAATTCCTGTGTGGTGAAAGCTGATGAAATGACAACATGAAAACATGCAAAGTCTATCCTCTGAACCTGTTGAGATCCCATTGTAAGTACTGTATATTCCATTATATATACAAGTTATTCATACATAATAAGTATCGATTTGAAGATGTGCAGACACTGATTGCTTCAAATAGAAAAGAACAGCAGAAAGCTCTGCTCTTAAGTCTATAGCTTTAATATAGCAGATACATAGGCAGATATATAGCAGATACAACAGCGATTTTTGAAGGTCTTGTAAAGTATCAATGTAATTCAGTCGGGTATTGAGTGCCAGAAAAAGCTGTGTTCTAATAGGAAAAAAAGAACAGTTTGTTCTCAGGGCTATTGAGGGGAAACACTCTAGCATCGTTCTACTAACCTGATTCACATTCTTAATGTCTCATTGCCTTTAAAATGTTAACAGCCTGAAAGGCTTTTTTTATTATTTATTTTGAGGGATTATTTGACATGATGTTAGGAAAGGAGGATAGTATGTGTTTCTGCTTGAGACAAAGGGAGAAAAGTTCAAAGCTAAGACTAGATGAAGCCTAGTCCAGTAGACTTTCAGAAGGCCAAAAGATGCTGGAATTAAAAATGGTTATTAAACCACAACAACAATATTTTCACACTAGGGAAAATGTGGTCTTATGCTCCTCATAAGCTAAAAAACAGTGAATGTAACTGTTGCTTTTTTAACTGGAATTCAGTGATGGCACAGATCTTTCCTAACTCAGCAGTGAAATAAACATATCTATACATATATGTGTATATATATATATATATATATATATATATATATATATATATATATATATAACAAATTAATACCAGGAATTCCTTCTTTTCTGAATATATTCTATGAGCTATGGATTTATGTGGGAAAGAGAACTGTTCTTACACATTAAGATCTTTGTGTTATCCTCCACCTACTGCAGTACTCAAACTCTGAAAACACAAAGTCCTGGAATGATGCCATGTACACACATTGACATACAGCCCAAACAGGTGTCCTTTACCCAGAAATTGCTGTTATATTTTGTCATAAACTTCATGTTCTACTTATTAAACATCTAACTCTTCCACAAGTACTCAGAGTCAAAGACAGCTAAAGGCAGGGCATTTCCATTCTAATTGTGTCAAAATTAAGAAATTCCTATTTTCAAACATGCTGCCATTTAACATTCATAGCTTTCTAGAAGTAGAACCTCCTGGTACTTTCCAAGATGGAGGGGGGTCTGTATCTTGAAAAGAATCTTACAAAAAAAAACTATCATACAGATGTGCCTGCTGGTATCAGCAACAGGAATCTGCAAAAACATCTTGCTGAAGTATTTACCTCTGGAAATACACTCGTATCTGTGAATAGCTACAGCTGCACAGTTTGCTGTTCTGCTTTTTTGTAACATTCACTTCCTTAATTTTAGAGGCAAGTCGTAACACTTACAAGCTATAACACTAATTTCTTCTAAAGAACCTTTAAAAATTTAAAGGTTGTATCCTTCAAACATTTCCCAAAATTCAGATGTTTTTTAAAATCCCAAGCTCCCTGTTTCTTCAAGGCATTATTTGGGTTTCATAATGTCCCTTCTGGGAGCTGCAGTTTTGCTTTATAATGCTGTCCTTTCCTCTCACTGCAACTGCTATTCTGTCCACAGAACTCTTTGTACTTCTCTTACATTTGCACAGAAACAAATAGAGCTATTTCTTTGTTAATTGACACATTAAAAAATTATGGTGCACTATGATGTTTAATATTTAAACACAATGTTTAATGTTTTCTATTGTAATTTTTTTCCCTGAAAAAAAGAAACAAATATCATAGGGAATGCAGTTCTTTTCAAGACAATTTGAGATCTTACTTTGAGTTAGCATTTAGGATAGATGACATCATTACTCCAATGTTAGTAAACATTTTTTTAAAGTTTAGGATCACACTATATTTTGATTCCCAAGATAGCCAGCCTTGATACAGTACAGTACTGTAAATCAATCTGGTTTTGTGCTTTTCCATTTCTTCTCGGGACTGCTGCTGACATAAAGAGCATTACCAATGAACTACCTGAAGGGAGGCTACAAGAAAACTGTAGAGGACTCTTTACAAAAGTATGTAGTGATTGGACAAGGGGCAATGTCTTAAAACTGAAAGATAGATTAGATTAGATTAGATTAGATTAGATTAGATTAGATTAGATTAGATATTAAGAAAAACATTTGCTGTGAGGGTGGTAAAGCAGTGACACAGATCGCCCAGAGAAGCTGTGGATGCCCCATCCCTGGAAGTGTTCAAGGCCAAGTTGGATGGACCTCTGAAGAACCTGGTCTAGAGAAAGGTGTCCCTGTCCATGGTAGGTGGGTTGGAATGATTTTTAGGTCCCTTCCAACCCAAGCCATTCTATGATTCTATGATATACACCATTAACATTAAACTTGAAACTACTTTATTCAGGGAACTTTTAATTTCATAGCTAATCAGTTAAATACTTTTCACCCAAAGCTTTGAATCTACAAAGCACTAAATTCACTGGTGAAGCAACTAAATGCGAGGCCAAGATTTCAATCTTTCTGCTTTAAAAGAAAAAGCAGTATGTCACAATTTAAAGTGAGACAGACCAATGTTTAAAACAGAACATGAAGAACCTGGGACACCTGCATTAAAAATTCTTCTCACCTGTGGCAGTAGACCATACCAATTCTACCACTGCAGGACCTCGCTGGTGGAAAACCTCCTGATCTAAGCACCCCCTGGAAAACACAATGGTCTCTCCCCGAAACTGTGTAATCCCCTTTGGTTGTAACCTACCCCTAAATTCTACCCTTCCCTGCTCCCTGTTGGTTAAGGGGGTTTCTCCCCACCTCCTGTTATCTGGCCCCAGATCGTCCCTATAACTGGGGGCTCTCGGGGCCATCTTGCTCTCTTTCTGCCTTGGACCCCTTCAGAAATAAACATCTGGAACTTCCAGGAGAGAGGGCCTCTGGATTCTTTGTCTCTGGGAATGCCAGGGCTATCCGGCTCACTGGGTGAGTGAGAACTGTGCCTGACACCAGCTCGGGTGTGAGAAAAGCCGTTCTGTACAGCACCAGAGCAGTGATGGCTGGAGTGATCTCTCAGAAGCCATAGAGACACTTTCGGTAAATGCAGAGGCTTGTTCCACCTCCTCCTCAACCCTCGGCATTACTCACCCTAGGCTACTTCTCTGTTTTTAAGCAAATCAGCTGTAGCCCACTGACTTTCATGGACTAATTTAAGACTATGTTCTCCTATCTGTGCACAAATGAAAAAAAAGGCAAATACAAAAAAAATCATATTACATTATTGCTCAACTTTCTAGGGACCTATAGAAGCACTGAGAAAAGTGCCTACAAAACTGTCGTTCAAATATAGAACTTGCAAGACCTGAGCAACAAGTTATTAAAACAGCCCAAGACCCATAAACATTTAATTTTTTTGTCTAATCGATCTGTGTCTCACCCAGTCCAGTAACTGGTCTAAAGAACTTTCCATGCTCCTTAGCCTTTTTTACTTACTTGGGATAAAAGCCATAGGATGAAGCTTGCCAATCAGTATTCTGTTCTTCACAGAAAGGGTGATTAGACATTGGCATGGGCTGCCCAGGGAGGTGGTGGGGTCACCATCACTGGAGGTGTTTAAGGAAAGTCCGGATATGGCACTCAGTGCCATGGTCTAGTTAACAAGGTGGGTTTTGGTCACAGGTTGGACTCAATGATCTCAAATGTCTTTTCCAACCTAATTGATTCTGTGATTCTGTGTTATCCAGAGGATGGCAGAGGACCCACCTCACAGCTCTTTACTTTTCAAAGAGATCGTGTTTCACTTGGTTTACCAATCTTGCTTTGCACTCCTGCCCGCTTTCTTAGCGCCAGAAGTGCTTATTGGGGCTTTTCATAAAACCATTTGAAGGCATAATTCCTCCTCTCCAAGGGGGAAAGGATAAAAGAATGTTTGATTTTCGGTTTTTCTCTTGTTGCTTCTCCACAGAAAGCCCTTTTTCATTTCAAATCTGTGAGCCTTCTTCAAAAAATGCCAGTTACGTGCTGGGAATAACTGTAACTCTTATGCCATTACTCTTTTGTGACAATAAGCATCCCTTCTCTGATACTCATTTTGCAAACCCATTAATATGAAAGAAAATAATTGGGCAAATATTCCAGCTAAACCATAAAAAATAGAAATTTCATCCTTAGAACAATCTTCAGAATTCCACAGCTGAAGAAAGCTGTGATATTTACTTTTCAAGATTGTTCTGTTCTTTTGCACTTAATTAGAGTCTAGGTGTGCCCAAATTCACTTATTTCCTGCTCACAGTCATCCTTGGAAATAATGACTGTTTTGCAGAGTTAGATTCCCGAATCTGACAGGTTATGCAAGCAAAAGCTATTTATTTGAAATCAAAATAGCCACAAAAAATAATGTGAATTGGTAGTCCAGTGACCTGGAAAGGTGTTTTATTTGCATACATTATCTTATGTAAGAGTTTGAAGGTTTGTAATCAGAAGAACTAGTAGGCAACTGAAGAGGCACTACATTTTGGACTCTCCCCTTTCCAGAGAACAAAAGCTTTTCTCCTCATTCATAACTGATTGCTACTTTTTTACTAATAAACACTAATGTATTGCGTTTGCTTTAGTTGGTTTTGGCTTTTTTAAAGCAAACAAATATCGTCTGTAAAACTTCTTTTACAAAGTTGGAGAAAAATCCTGAAATAAATATCAAAAAAACTGTTCTAAGACTGTCTGGGAGAAGTGCTATACAGAAACAAAGCAGTTGGTTTGATTCTGAATCAAAATTTGTGCAAAATTAAAACAATAATTCAGCAGACCTCAAATGAAATCATACGTCATAAAGAGAGTAGTGATATATCAGATCACATTCTGTTGTTTGTCTCTTCAGGCTTCTTCTTGTATTTGTCAATTATTGTTTCTCCCATGGTGTTTCTTTTTAACATACAATGAGGTTATACACTGTTGATGACCAGACAACATTAGAGAAAAATTATAAAATAGCAGATGTGAATCAGTAGGCAAATGCCCTGGGAAGGAGTTTTATTTTAACATATTCAGCTGCAACATCATGAATAAAACTGCAATAGTCAGTCTAAAATTTAGTATGTAATTTTCATATCTGGCATCAGATACTTTTGTTTTTCTGGTGTTATTAAAGTACATATAGACAGAAACATTTCATTGCCTACACTGTTTCATTCCTCACCTGTGGCTCTGTGCAGCCCAGTGACACAGAAGATGCTGGCTCACTAAGGCAGCCAGCCACCATATGAAATGAAATCTGGAATATCATGGATCTGGCTTTGCCTAGTATTCACATTTAAAAGTCATTTTGTCACCTTGGTTTCACCACAGTTTAAAAAGAGGGAAAGAACCTCAATCTCCTCAAAACAGACTAATACTTAAAAACATCTTCTCCAAGTACCCTGTGTGCAGTCAGTTCTTGGGTAAGGAGGAGGCAGCAGAAGGGTCATCTATGGTCACCTCACACTCTTGCTCTGTAGGCACTGCCTCCATACTGCTGTCCAGCATGGGACTCTGACTGGACAGTCTATGGACATCTGAATGGAGATGTCCCAAAACTTGGATGAGTGGTGTCTAGCCCTCAGTGCTCATTTTCACCAGAAGAGATGGCATTTTCCAAGTAGAAGAGGAAGACACCACACTAAATTTAATTTCAAACAAGGCTGCCTTAAATATGTCGTAACTCATTAAAAACAATATGATAGCTGAAATTTTAATAAGGTCCCCCACAACTCCATCTGAATATACTGTCAAAATTGATAATTGATAATTGATTGATCATACCAAATGAATTAGCTCAGGTTTAGAGAGAACTGAATTTATGAAAAATGCTGCAGGTATGAATTTGAATGACAGGTGTATAAAGGCTCATTTATCCAAAAGTACTCTATGAAATAATGAAAAATACACAATTTTAGTAACTCAGTACTCAACCCTAAGCAATATATTGCACATTTGATGTAAGAATTTATCCTTTTATCCTGTCTTCACTATCTACATGTGAATAGCCTATATTTAAAGACAAAAAGGACCCAAGGACACCAACCTGATGAATAAAATACTAGTCTTTTGTAGGAACTAGTGCTGTCTCCTAAAGAAAGAATGCCCTCTACTGCTTGGTTAGTGAGCTGCTCCATAGCAAAAAAACTCAAAACTACGTTTCATATGGGCTGAAAACTTTGAAAAATGCGTATAACAAAAACTATTGGTTTTGCTATTGTTGATGTTGTTGTTGTTATTATTATTATTACTATTATTGTTATTGTTATTGTTATTATTGCTGTTGCTGTTGTTGCTGTTGTTAACAACAGCAATAATAATAAATTATATCTGAAATATTAGAAGATGTGATATGCTTATATAAAATCAAATGTTCTTTAAAAGCAGCATTTTTATCTGCTCTCCTGTTCATTTTTCATGATACACCTGTGGAGCATTGCCCAAACATCTTATTCTAAACAAATATATAAAATCATGGAGAATATTTCCTTCATAATACTTGAATGCATAAATTTTAATATAGCCGATGTCTTTAGTTTTAGTAATTGTTTTGGCATGCATTTTCCTTATACTTTATATATTTGCTGCCTGTCCTCAAACTTGATACGCCCCACCTTATTAGTGTACACAGTCTCCTTCAAAGATGCATGTATTTTGTTTGTCCACAGTGGTTTTGCATTTGAAAACCAACCAGCTAAAATTTTTATATCTCTACAACATTCACAGCATGCAATTATGCAGCTGAAGCACTCTAAAACATTGTCAAGAAACAGCAGAGACATGCATGCTGATTTGTTTAGCATCAGCAGAGGAGAGGCTGATGAATGCTATTTTAGAACCTTAACTCAGATCTGATCCTATTTTTTATCAGATTTGTTCCTAAGGAAACCCTGTATTTTCTTAAAGCAATAGAAATTTTTTTTAAGTGGGCTTTAAAACCATCACCAATTAGGACCTCCAGCAGCATATATTAATCTTTTTCCTGCCATTTTTCCACTGATTTATTTGGCTCTCCAAGCAACTAAAGAGAAAGTCTGGGGATGTGCACGATAGGCTCATTCTTGTTTCTTTAATAAGAGCTCTTTTGATTGTACAATGCCTAAAAAACACAAACTCAAAGACACTTCAATTCACAGCTGTTTAGAAGCACACAAATGATTAATTTCTGGAATACACAATATTTTCTGTTTTTTTCGTGACAGCATTTAACATTGCCCTTTGTCATAGCACGAACTCTTAGGCACTGTGGGAATTCAAAAAGTTAATGCTAAAAAGTCAAGGGATTGTACCCCCAGCAAACACGTCTGAAACTATAGCTTTGTCTCACCTGGCTCCAGATGGGGAAAGCAAACAAATTCATGACCTTGAAATAATTCTTTTTCTGCCAGATGTGAATTCAAATTTTCTTCTTTTCCCAATGTTACACTTCAAGTATCTGGAAAAAACACGTGGTCTGGAGGGAAGCTACTATTTTCCCATCTGGATAAACATAGAGGTTTAAGAACAGACTGTTAAGTCAAGTAGTTCTACATCAACTGAGAGAAACTGACAATATATCCTGTAAGATAAAATATTAGAAAGAGAATTTCACATCAGATGTGACATGAGCCGGTATTCTCCAAACACTTTCAGATCTTAACCAAAGATGCCACAGTTTCTAGGGGAAGAAATTATATGTTTCAACTATTAAAAATAAAACAGAACTTTTTTTTATTTAATGAAAGAATGGCAGGCACGTATACACAGAACGACATTCAATTTCATTTAAAAACAGAAAGGTCTATGGTTTTATGCCAAACACACCAAGAACATCAAAAAAGAGCAACCTATTCAGAGACATCTCAGGAATTCTCCAGCCTCCCTCTTAGAAAATTACTTCTATTCTGAGAAGGAAGGAATTTCTAACTACACAAACATGCATCAATGTGTTGACCAAAGTGGTTAAAATATGTATATATAAGAGGACCAACCCTTGATTCCAGACTAATTCTACATTATACTTAATTTTCAACAAACAATGGCAGATGGAGCTACCATCAGGACTATTCATGGATGCTTGCACATATTTTCTGCAATTATTCTTATATTCTAGCCATGAACTGACCTGACAATTTCCAGGAAACACTTCCCCAAGCCAGCATAACAGTAACAACCACAGTAAGAATTAGTACAGCAAGGGTGTACATAACTTTTTTATTGTTCTTCAGCTTTTCCCATTACACCCACACATGCATAACTTCAATGGATAAATGTTTGAGATAGCTTTTGTAGTAATAGTAGTGTGTGTGCCACAATTTGCAAATTGTCAGATCAACAAACAGAATCAAAATATTACAAATCTGAGAATTTTTACCTTTCTGTGAGGATAAACTGAGTGTTCAATTTTAAGCAGTAATAAACAAAAATCTCATAAAAATACTGTCCAAAATAAAATACGGCATCTCCAAAACAGTATACAATATATATACAGTATCAAATACCTTTTGCTTTCTAAGAGTATATACATGCTCTGTGTACATTTCCCCACGAATACTATCCATTGCATATAAATGTATATGTATGTGTATGTATACATGTCTATATATTTATGTATAGGTGGATGGATGGATGGATAGATGGATGGATGGATGGAGGATGGATGGATGGATGGATGGATGGATGGATGGATGGATGGATGGATGGATGGATGGATTTAGCAGTATGCTGATGTAGCACTGAAATAAATGTAAAACAAGATTGCAATGACAACAGTACTGTTTTTCATTGCTGCCAGGACTAAATCTAAAGGGAAAATTATTGCTATCCAGCCTCTGTTTCCTCTGCTGGATGTTCCAAGAACATCAGCAGTCCCAGAAAGGACTGTAACTCAAAGGAATCGGGCATGTTTAAGAAGCAAGATTCTTCTGTCTTCATACAAAATAATGGATCATTGAAAGCACTTTTTCCTGAATTAGGGAAAAAAAATAAAATTCAGGTTTTTTTTTTTTTTNTAGGGAAAAAAAATAAAATTCAGGTTTTTTTTTTTTTTGAAGTTTCTTTTTAAGCACATCCTCCAGTACAAATTAATTGCTGCATTTCCACAAAAACCATATCAGCAGTAATGACAAGCTAGTTTCTCTTAAAGATGTCCTCAACCAAACATCAAAAGCATTAAGAGTGATTTAAGGTAATGAAATTTAAACTAATATGATTCATAAAAGTGGAACTACCCTAGCATAAAAAGAGAGGAATTATTTTTTGAAATAATTTAGATATGAAATGTTGTTTATTTAATGTTTTATTATCAGAACTACATTTTTTTCAAAAATAGGACAGGAGACTGGCAGTCAAATTAATCAGCAGCATTACTGAAGTCACATAAAAAGATATTTTATGCTTGTACATTTTGCTGTCCTGGCTTAGAGAATGAGACATAACAAACATCTTCAAATATCTCAAGGCCATAAACTCCAAAATTCAAATAATTACTTAGTATTACAGAGAGAGTGTAATTAAAAATAGTGGGATTATTGTAAACAAAGTGGGAAAAGCTTCTTGACCATGAAATTTGTACAAAACTGAAACAGCTTTCTTAACAAGGAGATCTGTTGCTCAAATAATGTATGTTAGAATGCAGAGCATACATGAAAATACCCCATAGGGAATGCTCTGCATTGCTTTGGCAATAAACCTTGTATGTCTTTCAGCTATAACTTGTATGATTTCTTGCATTTGGATATAAAACACATGGGAACACAAGTCAAGAGTTCATGTAACTATTGTTTTTGATTGAGCTGAGTACCATATGGTACAATACAGGCAAGCTGATGAACTGATGTAAGGTTAATGTTAAGATAGGGAGAAGCATGTGTTCCTGCCAGTATTTCAGCCACCCTACCCCCCCCCCCAACCTATAGAATAATTAGATATAAAATAAATTAAGGTAAAATACACTGTCAGCATCAATGATTCTTCAAAACCTTCTTTGCATATTAATCATACCAAAACCTTCTTTATCATCACGGTCAGAACTAGTCTTCAAACTCTCTGTGAGGAGTTCTGTAGAGGCATGCTAGACATCAAATGAGGCTTCACACCCAGAAGTTACATCCGTGTTCTTTGCATTAAAATACTGACTGTGCTGTGTTTTTAACCAAAATAAGCCTTCTAGGTGTCCATGGCATCTCCACAGACTCAGCTATGACTCTGCCACTTGTGTCCTGCTTCTTATTTCAGTATGTCTTCTAAAGTAAGAAAAGAAAGTCAGACATCTCTAGAGCTGTATTTCTCAGCTTCCTTTTTCCCTTTATTATTAATTAATTTGCCTTTATTAATCAAAACAGGACACGGCTATAATAACCTGGAAACAACTGAGTGACTTAAATGAGTGACTTCAGGCAGGCCAAAGCGTCTTCCCTTTCTGATCCTAGCTTCTCATCAACTACTAGTAAAAAAATCACAGGCATGTGAACAAGACAAACTTAGGTACATATTCCTGAGTACATATCATTTAGTGAAGTATTAAACAGAACAAAAAAAAACATTCAGAATTTTTCAGTCTTCTACAGTAACAATGCCATACACTGTAGCGCTTAACACAAAAAACCACCACACTATCAACATGCAAAATGCTAATATTTTCTAGTGATCAGCAAAGATATGATCCTGAAAGAGGGCAATTTTTCCAAACACAAAGTTTTACAAAATTTCCCTCATCTTGTTTCATTTTCATACATCTGAAATTTTATTCCAGGATGAAGTAACACAATGAGAAAAGTAATTTATTTTAAAAAGTAATTAGTTAAATTATTTTAAAAACTGCCCTTGCCTCTAAATAATAAAAACCCTATTATGAATATGTTAGCACTTGGTGCAAAACTCTGTGGAAAGAATTAAGCCCCCAAGCTTTTACAGTCTCATAAAGACTTTCTACATACAGGAAATTAAACTGAAATTTATGTCACTTTGATAATGGCATCACTTAAAACCATAACAGTTAATTAACTAATTAACAACTTAATTAACTCAGCACTTAATTTACTTACTTGAGTTCATTTAAATTCCCCAGATGAGATTTAATGAACTTCTAGAATAATTTCTGACTAACCATGTGATGTATGTTTCTCTTATCTAGGAGATATTTCATGAAACTAAATGATTTAAGACAGAGCCCAGAAGCAAGTCTTTACAACATGCAACATTTCAAAACTTTGCAGCAGTTTACCCGCATGTAATCATGCATTGTACACGGGACGACAAAGCCTAACATATAGTTTCCTTTTGGGGGAGTAACCACAGAAACATTTCAAGAATTATCAGTCTTGCATACACTTTCAGTTTTGATACTTTTTCAATCAGCACTCATATCTGTGGGACTCACTTGTGAGCCTTTTTTCTTGAATCA
>VZTX01000588.1:0-99096 GCA_013400915.1 Pardalotus punctatus
TTTGGAGGCTGATGTAACAAGTTTGTCTTCCAGGTATTGCTAGTAAAATATCTGCTGTCACATCACTTCGGGTAAGCCATAAAACCATGGATGTGTGAACAATTAAAAAATTAAGTTACATTTAAATTTAAAAAACCCCAAAATAAAAGAGAATTGGTTTAATTTCTCCCAATATTAGCCTCTAAATAGATGACTTGCCCTTGGAACTTCTCTTGGTTTCTATTTCATTTGCAGTACTTCAGGCCTGAAATGTGTTCCCTGGACATTAAACCTGCAGAGCAAAACAGGAGTGAGCCTGGGATGGCTTTTGTCCCTGTCTCCACCACAGTCACGTGCCATGGCTTGGCAACATCATGAGTTTTCATTCTCATTTTTTCCCCTGTGAAACGTGGGAATAATGTTACTCCTTTTTTTTTCTCGAAAACACAGACTCTAAGTATTTATGGAAATAAATTTTAAAAAAAAATTAAGCTCCATTGGAAAGCATTCTCTGAAAGGCATGAGATTATTTGATCCATAATAATTAAGGTTTCTTCCTGAACATGACCTCGAATACCTGAAATTCTTTCTCCAGTACTTATGGTCATTAACTTTTCCTTCTTTTGCTCTACCAAGTATCATGTTTATACTCTTTGCCAATTCCTGCTGCTTCCAACACGCGGGGCAAAATAACTAATTTAATATGTCAGACACAGCTATGGAATATAAAAACCATATGTGCCTAATGACTGAGGCTCAGCTAATGTTAGCGCATTGTGTTTGCACTGCTGTTGAATCCTAATGATTCTGTTCCTAAAACTGGCACAGTAAACCAGCACATTAGGTGTCCTCATTTAATGAGGAGGGAAATAAAAAAAAAGTCTAAAATATTTTAAACCAAACATTTCTGGATCTAGAAGCCACCTCCATTCTGCAATCCATGGCAAAGCTCAGAAAACTACAGTTTTTTCAGACAAGTCTTTTTCCAAGTGCAAGAAAAGAAAAATTTTTCTCTCCTTTTCAGACCCACACCTCTGCCTTGCAGTCCCTCAGAGACAGCTGCAATATCATCAGATCACCTGGTGCAGTTCAGAAAAATATAGAGGGCCACACACTTTAATTTCCTTCTCCCAGAGGATGCACAGGTACCTAAATACACACCTGTGTGCCCCAGGGATGCAGGAACCCCACTGACTTTTGCAGTGTCCTCCTCCTTATACTTTGGGTTTAATTTATGACTGGTGTGGAGGTAGAAAACTAAGTGTGTGCACAAAGCACCACAACAGGTGACCCAGCCCTGCTGTGTTGAAATGGGTAGTTGTTCACAAAGCCATGTGGAGAAAGGCAGAGGTGTGTTTTCCACATTACAGATGGTACAGGGATGACTTCTGTGAAAGTTCCTCCAAGGAGTATATGGTGCACACCCTACCAAGGGCACAATCCCCAAACAGCTCATTCCATCCCTGACCTGTAGGCACAAGAAAGTTGTGTCTTTGAAACTTTGAAAGCCCGGATGAGAGACACAGCATACTTATACTCCTCATTTATCAAAAGCCACCCCTTACCTTTGCTCCCAAGACACTGCATGAAGCAGCAGACTGGCCCCCTCCCTACCTGCCCAGCTCTTGTTTATGCTTCTCATTCCACATTTTTCCATCCAGGGACGAGAATTCCATCACCTTCACTGTGTTGTGATCCTCTGCATGCTACTGCTTCAGGCCAGCAAAGTTTCAAAGAACAGCTAAGATGCTGTTTAAAAGAAGTCTAAATATCATGAGCTGTGAGGTACTGTTTGAAGGGGCAAGCATCACTGCAGATTGCATCTTGCACAGGTTTTGAGGCCATGCACTGCGAGCAGGGAGCTGGGCACCAACCTTTAACACTAAGCTTAAAATGGAGTTTTGAACAGTATGTTTTTAGGTGCAGAGCTCGATGCTGGCTGTGTGGAAGGGGCTGGGTGGTGCCCATTACAAAAATCTCTTTTCAGTGTGCAGATGCTTTCAGGGCTCTGAGAGGGCAAGAAGCACAGTCTGGAGAGAGGTGGATGTTTTCCCCCTTGTAACACTGTTGTCTGCTTTAGAAGAGGCAAAAGCAGATTGCCTGAGGGAGCAGATGAAAGCAGCACCTCTTAAAAGGGAAGGAACATGGCTACAGGACAATAACAATTTTCCCCCTCATCGAGACCCATCATCATCCTGTGCCATGGACCAGGAGCTGAAATGTACTGAACTACTGCACAAACTCCCAGCAAATCCCTCCTCCCAGTGCTCACCCCTCCTGCCTGTAAACTGGCAGACAAGCTTGGGCAGCTGAAGGGGACCCAAATATATCCAGATTTTTGGAGGCGCCATCTTGCCCCAAATCCTCCATCCTTTGCCAAGAGAACTACTTAGGAGGTTGCAAGGCAGCCCCAATAATAAGAAACCTACCCGGGAGAGAGGGAGTGCAGTACACGAGGGAAAATTACCCTGGTGATTACACAGTAGTGGCACCTGAAAGAAATTATTGGGGTGATGGGAAACACAAATGCCTCAGGGCCAGCTTCCCCACGGGGTGGGCACTTGGTGTCTGCTAGCCCTTTGGCCATGCACAGTCTGGCACAGGTGTGGGATAGCTCGCCATCTCCATCTCCATCTCCATTTCCAATAAGTGCAGGCCATGCCCTTCATGCAGAGCACTTAGCAGAGCTTAAGCTGTAGTGCAGTAGGATTAAGTATTTTCTGTCCCTGTGTACAAAGAATGCCCACAGATTTGGGGATGTGAGGGAGGGACCTAGGGAGAGTGTGGTAAGCAAGCCTGGGGCAGATTAGGGGTTTGTACCCAGTAGGGGCTTCCCCTCCCACCTTACCTCTTTCTCCCTCTTCCATCAGCAGGGGTTCTGACTGACAGGGGGGAGCATTTAGACATTTCTGTAGCTCACCTTTGGGATTTGACCTTCAAGTTCAACCATCCCTGATGGTCAGCAGAGCAGCTGCAGGTACTTGCAATCACCTCCTCTCTGCCCTTTCCATCAGGCATGTGCTCCACTGAGGTCAGCTGCTAAATCCCAGGAAAAAAGTCTCTCTCCAGTTACTTTTTTTTTCTAGTACCAGCTCTTGGTTGAGCTTCCCAGTACCGAGTCTTCTTTGGAAATGTGCATGTGGGATTTGTGAAAATAGGACTGAATATTAGAGTCTGAGTGTGATCAGACTAGCTGGCATGGGACACCTGGGGCCACACCCTGACCTGCTGTACACAGCACTTACCTTACTCTGAGGGCTGAAGGTCTGAGAGCGTTTTCTCTCTCCATGGGTTTTTCTTGGGGTGATATGAGCAGCAGAGTTCAGTTCTGGCTCTGAACTCCCCCAGGCTACATGGATTTCATTTGGTTTGGTATGCTTCCCTTCCCTTCCCTTCCCTTCCCTTCCCTTCCCTTCTTTGGTAGCTAAATTCAGACAAGGTGCCCGTATATGTAAGAGCTTTCAAAAGAATAACTTACAAGTACAGGAGCTAGAAAAGTCTTAAAGTGTAGAGCTGGTAGCCCCGGAAGACCTGGAGGGACTATCCAATCCATCTGGTGCTCCAGGGTGCAGAGAAAACAAGCTTTTGACTAGTTCATAACCGCAGCATATGCAAAAGGCTCAATTATTGCTTCTTAAAAAGCCCAAATTATCTCCTGGAGTCAGAGACTGACAGCCACACAGTCTCCACAGCGTTATGCACGACTGAATTTTTGCTGGCTTATTCTCTGCTGTTCTGTACTGCCTGTAATTGCATTGCATTTTAACTGTTTAGCATCGTCAGAACTTCAGCCCTGGGGGCAGTGGAGGTGGTGAGAGCTCAATACATCAAATTACTACCCAAAGTGCAAGCAGACAAAAAGCAGAGTGGTGAGGGAGGAAAACAGACAAATGAGCCACATTCATTAGAAAAACAGCAGCCCTGACCAGGGAAGCATCCTACTGATGTAATGAGAAAGGTGAAAATTGTTAATAATAATAAGGAATCCAGTAACACAGTTGTTTTTCTATCAGAAAGCACCAAATCTGGAGAAAATAAGTGCTCTGTGCAAAGCAGAGATGAAAACTGATGAAATGCTCCTTGCCCACATAGTCCTTTCTTTCTTCCTGGCTTTATTTAGGGTTTTTTTTGTGGTGTTGAGTTCTGTAGCTGCCCTGTTTAGTGCTGCTCCCTTGAGTGCTGTGATGTGGCCCCAAAAGCTGGCATCTCTGTTACAGAAGCCCCACTGTGTGAGGCAGTGAAGGACTTTCCCACAAGCAGGTATGTGTTTAACCCTTGTCCAGCCAGAGGTCCTGATTGTTGCTCCTCTCCCCAAAAGATGCTGCAGGTTCAAATCCATAGGGCAGGTTTTGAAGGAAAGGGTTGTCTGCAGTGTCCCTCAGTACAGGGAACAAGAACAGTGCTGTGGCAGGGACAAAAGCCAGGGGAGTGGGATGGGTGTGATATAGACCCTAGGCTTGCAAAAATAGGGCAAAAAGTACATTTTTTTTCTCCTCTGGAAGGTCTTCCTGTGAGGACAAAAAGGAGTGGGTGAAAAGTATGGATCACATCATGAAAAAAATTAATTTTGCCACCTGTGAGGGTACTGAAGTGCATCAGAGCTCTTGATGGGGCTGCTCTGCTGAGGCACCTCAGTAGCTTTTACTTCAAATAACTGACACAGGTCTGTGCAGCTTGACACCCCTGAATTACAGGACATTTTTTCAGGGAACAGACCCACAAAATGCAGTGGCTTCAATGTGACAGCCACGGAATGAAGGGTTACTCAGGGATGCCTGAAGAACAGCCCAGACCTGCCCAACATGGCATGAGGTCCTCATGACCCAGCATGACCTGCTGGGTGTCCCTTGTAGGCCACCAGCAGGCTACTTGTGGGTCTTTGTCCTGCCTACCTGCAAAGCCATGGGAGGAGAAGATCACAAAATGATTTGGGTTGGAAGGGACCTTTAAGGTCTAGTCCAGCCCTCAGGATGAAGGAAAAGACAGAGGCACATTAACAGGCATAGCCAGCACTGCCAGCAATAAAGAAGCTTGTGGTAGCAGAGAGGTTCCTGTTGCTGTCCCAGTGCAGCCTGGTAGGGAAGCGCCTCTGCTGTGGCTCTCCACCTGGAGAATGTGCAGGGTGGATGTGATGGAACTGAGAAGATCCTTCAGCTGTGCTGGAAATTTTGAGAGTATTGACATTTCATGTCAGCTGCATTCACCAGGGTTAATTAAAGTCTGTGTTTTATAGATTGCGCTTGGCCCTAAATGGAAAATCTGCCTCAACTGGAAATCAATAGGGTAATCTTTAAGCTCTTTTATTTTATTAGATATAGAGTTCTAATTTGAAGAAATTGAGGGGCCATAATTAATGGTGCCAGAGGGGTCCTGAGATGTCTGCTTAAAGCTTCCTGAGGAGAGAGCGTTGCTGTAGGCAGTGTGCTGGAGGTGCCCAGCATGCCGGGGTACAGCACTGAGGCTGGGGAATGCTCTGCTGTGTGAGCTCCCAGGAGCACTGCAGAAATCCAACAGCAAATCAATAGGCAGCACTCTGCCTAAAAATTGAAGGGAAGGCTGTGAAGGCAGTGTTGTCACCACAGGGCACAGAGGAAAAGCCACATCCCGGGCTGCTGACAACTGAGGAGTCTCACAGATCTGCCAGTGGTCTTCCTGTCCTGAGCCAGCCAGACTTACGTGCTTTATGCCTTTCTCTGTGTCTACTGTGCACTGGTATGCAGTGAAATGGTTCACCCCTCTTTAGTGGGGTGGAGTCAGTCCAAAACCACAGACGCCTTTCGGGGTTTTGGAAGGTGAAGTATCCTGATGGTGTGGCTGCTTTCCCTTGCAACAGCCTTGCTGGCAGGCTGCACAACTTTCCCACAGCAAACAGACCAAGGAATATTTTTCATTAAACAGTTTTCTGAGCAGTGCCTGTAAAATAATTCTGTCCACAGACAATGGAGTGTCAAGGGCCAGAATAATTCCTGTGATCCAATAAGCAGAATAAATCCCAAAAGACTGGCCCATTCATGAGCAGCCAAAACGAGGCCCTTTGCCAAATGTGCAAGAATAAATATGTAAGTACTTAGTAGGCTAATAAGCTGCTTGTGCTTGAAAAGCACTTAATGCCCACCTCTTCAGCATCTACCTTTTAGAAATAATTGTTTTCAACTTTTCTATGTTGTTTTTCTAATTTCTAGACCTTTTCCCTGTAAATAATGATGAAAGTATTTTTCTGTGAGTCAGGTAAGTTACTCGATACAGCATCTTGGAGTAGAAAGCTAATAGTCATTAGACTGTGCCACACCTTTTTTTTGTGTTTGTTTGGTTCTTTTTCTTCTGTGCCCACTTGTCTTGTTTGGGACTGGGTCCAAAATCCCAACATGCTGCAACAGGTCACTCCCAAAATACTGCAAATCCTTTTACTGAACAGGGTTAGAAATCTGGGAAGAGCTCAGGTGAAACTTTTTTGTGCTTGAAGATAGTGACTCGCCTTCCCAAGTTGAGCAGTGCTGAAAACACTTTCTCCTGGCAAACCTGAGCCCTGTACTCTTTGCTGGCAGCGACTAATGATACCCGAAAGTCTTTGCCAGCCAATTATGTTCTCTAGTCTTGGATTGTAACATGTAGACCAGAATCATATACTTGATCTACAAACCTGCTTAACAAGTAACTCATGAGCTGAATGAATTTGTAAGCAGATCCAGTTCAATTACATTTCTGTGGGCATGTTATTCCACAGTGAAGTGGATGTCATTCATTGCTTTAACAAATTAGGACACAGAAGCTGAAGAACACTCAATTTAGATGGGACTGTCCACAGAAGATTTAGTTAAACTTTAGTGAAAAGACTTTTACAAACATAGATCCATTTTCCTAGTATTCTCATATAGACAAACCTCACAGTGGGGGACCAGCTTTAACTTTTGGGGTTTTTTTTTGGCCATACTACTGACTAGAAAAACTCTAGTGGCTCTTTTAGACACATATTATTACAGTGAAGCTGTTGAGTCAGACAACCTGAATTGATTTTTCATTTCTTTTTCATCTACCTGAGCCACTGCATGTGACTTCTTTAAATACTGAGTTCTCTCTGCAGACAGTTCATCACCTCCCATTAAAGCCAATTCCAGCACCTCCAGCTCTGAAGAAGAAAAGTGCTTCAAATATTCTTCCAAATCCTTTTTGTGCTTTACAGATATCCTTCAAGAAAATCTGTCTTCTCTCCTTCATACAAACATCAATTCCCTCCTGATTCTTAACAAGAATGGAAGTTCCTATGTCTCACTTTACCACAAGTTTTGTCATTTCAGGGGTTACGAGGATCTCAAGTTCATTATTTCTGCTCTCCGCTAAACTCACCTCTTTTACTTCATACACACTCAACACAAGCCAGTCCTTTTAAGAGATGCTTCCCAGCCTTCTGATGAGTGTTTGGTTGTCTGCTGTGCCCCTTATCATGAAAAGCCCAAACACCTTCCCTGCTTTGGTGTTTTTTACTTTCCCAGTACCAAGATTTGCAGAGAGCCCTGCTCTCCCCATCACCAATTGTAATGATGAGGAGTTTCCACTTGCCACCTCCAGCGTGCCTTCTGCAAGGCTTCATGGAGCCCCTGCCACCACCATGACTAGAATATTTAATGTCTCCTCTCCAGGCTGGTTGTAAAGGTTTCAGCTCATTCTGTGATACAGGAATGCAGAGTAATGAACAATGGTTGCACTAGACATGGGTAATGGATTGCATTTCTGCAAACAGAAAAGAATAGTTACTTCAGAAAGATAATAAATTTTAATAGGCAGTAAATTCCTTTTTCTTGACACAACATCGTAGTTTCTGAACAGATTGTGCACAAAACCACAAACAGATATTTCACAATCTTTGCTTTTTTCTAGTGTCCTTTCACTATGATACAGCATACTACAAAATACTTGGAGTTTTTCATCAATATGAAAGTCCACAATGACTGCTTTTTTGGAAGAAAATTTCATCAATCAGGAACCAGAATAGTTGCAAATGCCAACTAGCACATTTTAGATGGCCTGACCTTTCCAAAGTAGGCATCCAAGACTTCTCTGCTCCTCAGGAACACAAGTGATCCAGGAATACCTGAGTGAACCACATAAGTTCATCTGCAGCGTGGACACTTGTTCTGCATCTTCTATGGAGCTTCACCAAAAGTCTCCCATGGTGCTACTAAGACAGAAGATTATCAGCCCCACCAAAGGGGAAGTAAGAGCAATGGCCCAGCACAGGGAAATGAACACTTTTCAGATTTGTCTACGGACATGAACTAATAAATTTGCTTTATCCCTTACCATAGTGCCAGGCAAGTTTTAATATTTCAGAGAAGGAAATTGGAGAGAGATGTTCCTCAAAAACATCGTATCAATAGGTATCAAAACTTAGATGATCATCTTGGATCTTGGTCCTGCACTTAGACCACCAGTTGTCTTCTTTCCATTCCCCATAAAACAATGGAAGTTCTTGGAATGCTACCAGTCAGTGGATTGAGACTGAGCGGATGCTCAGAGTAATATAATTTTCAAACATTTATAGTTCTAGAAAGGTAGGGTACATGCAGGTAGAAGTATTACTTGATATTTTGGAACTGCCAGCTCTGTACAAATTAAGAGTGTCTGTAATTAGCACTTGAAACACTCTCTAAACTTCCAGACTTATTCAATAACCCACAGGAATCCCATGCATTACTCAGAACACAGGGAAGAAGCTTCATCTGTGAAATTGCTTACCTTGCTGATTTCCCACTGTGTGCCCCAGGCTATATGGGAATCATATTTGTAGCACACATAATGCAATTAGCCAAGGAACAGGTGAAAACCAACTATTGCTACATTACAAGGATTATATTCAGTAATTTACAGAATTTCAAAAGCCTCAGTGCAATGTATATTCCTTCCTTCACAGAAAAACAGCACACACTTAAGCATCTCAGCCAGGCATCCCACCCTGTAAACATTTATGACAAGCAAAGCATGTGCTACAGTGAGGAGTCTCATGTAAATCACTGAATTAATTTTCAGAGTGGCAGTTTGCCCAGTCCTGATTCAAGGGTCAGGCCCTGTTTGTATTTTGCTACATACAATTAAAAGATCCCTAGCTACTGTAAGTTCAACAAAGTATGCTGACTGATATTCCTTCCTGTGTGCAGAAAACATTTTTAGTAGTTACTATGCAAACATCACCTAAATTTTACATTATCTTCACCCTTCTTTTTCTCACGTTCTCTTCAACCTTGTTTCCCTGCTTTTACTAAATGTGAAAATAATAAATATATATGATATATCAGCTATTGAGCCAACAAAAAATTACATGTGATTCCAGAAGGGACAGGAGATGCTTAATATTTAGAAGTCAAAACCTGGTCATTAACACAAGTGTCCTGGTGGTAAAAAAGCTTCAGCTGCTCCACATTTCCCATTGAAATGCAACTTTGGTGGGATGTTCCTGTACATTGAGATAAAACAGGCTGCTTCACATCTGAAATGACAACAGTATCTCAAGATTACTATTCCAGGTAAGGTTGTTCAGGAACATAAGAGTAAAGCTAAAATGGAAGACACAGGATAAATCCAATATGCGATAGACAATAAGGATTAAATTAATTTTCCAGACCATTGTTCTGCATCTACACAATTTGAACCACCTCTGGGTTTTCAGTAATGTGGGCAAAACTGCATTCTGCTTCTCTAATTCAAGGAACAAAGGAGGTAATTTTGCCCTTATTACTGGCATCAGGAGAGCTCAGTTTCTACATCCTAAGGGAAATGAGAATAGGTCAAAACTATCAAAGATGTCCTTGACATTTCTGGTCAACCAGGTATTTCTCAGAGGAGGGTGGTGGGACCCATTCGAGAAGGGCTTCATTCCACAGTGCTGGTGGGAGGTTGGGCTTTGCCAGAGCCTCTGTCGTGTCCATCCCACCCATGCTGTGACACCCAGTTCCTCAGGCCACCCTTCTGCCCTACCTCCCTGCTCTACTCTGGCCACACAGAGTTCTTCCCACAGCTGCTTCCTTCTCCCAGCCTCAGCAAAGGACCACAGCTCTCCACAGTTCTCCACAAATGGGGGAAGTAACTCCATGGGAAGTGGATATTGGGGTGCCTGAGAAAGCTTCATACATGAAGGAAAATGCAGCACCCACATCAATAACTGAGCTTCAGAGGTTCTCTGATGGTCTCTACCCTCTCACACATAAAAATACCATCCAGCACTTGCTATGTATGTTAGCCACCAAGGACATAAAGCCATAATAAACCACCTCAATAAAAGCGTTAGCTTTTGCATGAAGGGAAAAAGATACAGATTTTTCATGGGGAAAAAAAGGAGCAAAAAAATTCTGGGTACCAAAGTTGGTTTTGGTTTTTTTTTTTTGGTCTTTTTTTATTTTTTAATAGGTATCTGCCTTTAAAAATCTACTATCTCTCACGCAAACAGAAAGAAAATTCACCCAGGGGTTTACATCCAGGAAATGCTGAACAGTTAAAGTCACACGCTCTCGCCTATAAAGGTCAATCTGTGAGCTGGCAGCTTCTTCAGTTCCCCAGTTTGCCTGTGAATCTAGTCATGATGGTGTGCTCAACCTGAGCTTAGTTTCAGCCATTTTTCCTCGAGGCTGCTGCCTACTTAAATCATTGCTCTTTTTGGTTTGCATTTTTAACCTCCCATTTTTTTTTAGTTACATGGCACAATACTGAGACTAAAAAGTATTAAAGGGACTAACAAACAATAATGTTAACAGGATGGAGACCAAAGACTATAAACTTACATATTTATTGCTGAGATGTGAAGAGTTGCCGAGTTTTATTCTTCCCGTGAGATGAGTGCTCTCCTAAGAAACAGGAAACACATTTGCATCAGATAAACATGGAAAAACAAAAGGATCAATGAGTCTAGCAGGAACACATCCTTGACCACTGTACCAACGAGCCAGTCTCCTTGTCAGAATTACGTAACCAGCAAAAACTGTCCACACAACAGATTTTTACCTCCTATTTTATAGATTATTTCCCCTGTGATTTGCTCATAAATGGTGGGTTACTACCACAAAGTACTTTCCAAGGCAGTTCTCAAGGCGGTTGAAGAGGAATAAGACTTTAATTACTTTATAGCTATAATTAGAACATTGAATTATAAAAATAAGAAGATAGAACTATACAATTAATTTTTACCAGTACCACTGACATCAGCCCAGTTCCTCCAAAGCAGAAGGATGAACATTTAAGAACTTCACACAGTTCTCAATCCTCCTTCCCTGGAGAAGCAGAGGCACTACCAGCAGTTACAGGCAGACAAATAATCCTCCAGATGAGGATGTGCTACAGATGTCCTATTTCCAAGTGCACGTCCCAGGAATGGCAATGGAATTACTGCGTGTCAGAGATTTGTGCACGGAGATGAACAGGGAATGTCATTCACAGACTGGCCAGAGCCACATGGAAACAGGCATGAGGGTGGGAAAACCCAAATGCCTCCAGGAAACTGCCTTCTGCCTCCCTGCTCACCTGCAGGAGACAATTTAATGCCTCATGCACACATGAGAGGCAAGCGATACATTACATTCCAGGAGAAGTGAATATGATTAAAAAGCTTAATATGATCAATAGCCTGGGGTTGCAAGCTGCAATACAAATTAGGATTATAGAAAATTCACTGATTAGGCATTTAAATAATTAGCAGCCAAAATAAATAGTTGCACTCCTGAAGAGAATGGAAAAGACTTATCAATAGTTTTCAGACAGCTTTTCTTCACACCAAAAAAAAGGCTCTTTAATTTAGTGCAGCTTTTTGGAGATGAGTAGAAAACTTGCTATCTGCTGAAAACTGTTTAACAATAATGGGCTGGAATGGTGTTCACTTCCCAAGTGTTTGTTTTGGAAAAACAAAAAAATTAAATAATTTGGAAGGGTTGCTGAAGATGGAGCTTCAGAAGTTCCAACTATTGCTGGAAGCAACGTCCCTCTACAATATCAGTGTGTGGTGAGGGATGGATGCAGGCAAGGATGCTCTACGTTGTTTTGCCACTGCACTTCCAGGAGGGCAGGAGCCTAATACACTTGCCAAACAAAAGCAAGTTATGGCTACTCCACGGCTGCAAATGTGCCTGAAGATATTTGAGTCACAAGGTCTGCAATCATTAGTGCCAGACAACAATTTGGTGATGAAGAGACAGTGATTATGTATTGGAGAAGAAATGGTCACAGATGCTCTCTGTTCAAGAGAAAAAAGGGCAGTGGGTGGGTTTAGATACAGGGCTGCAGTACACCTGGAGACTGCACAGAGAGATGTCCAGATCAGTTTTGGAGTTCAACGGTTTGGCAGTCTGATATTCTGCTAAATATCCAGTTGCAACTCAAAGGGCAAACCAAGAAGAACATTCATGTTAGCTGCAAGTAAACAGACATTTATACTGGTCTCAAAACAACTTTAACTGACAGAAATAGATTCCAAGACTGAAAATACCCCAAACTGAAAAACCCCCAAACCATCACCCACCAAAATAAATTTATTAAACCTTGCTTCCCATAAGGGAAATTAAAACCAAATACTTGTGTTTAGTAGTTTGTTAGAACAGATCATATTTTAAAAGACTGAAGAAATTCTTTCACACTGAATTGTTTGCTGATCAAGAAAATACAGGGTGCAGTGGAGGAGCTCAACCAGTCCAGATAGATTATGTGGATCCTTTGAAAGCTGTCACAGAATCATAAAATTGTGAAGTTTGGAAAAGACCTTTAGGATCACCAAGTCCAACTGTCAACCCAGCAGCATCACCATGCTCACCAATAAACCATGTCCTCATGTGCCACATTCACACATTTTGAACGCTTCCTGCAATGATGACTCTACCACTGCCCTAGACAGCCTGTTCCAATGCTTAACAACACTTTCTGTGAAGAAATTTTCCCTAATATCCAATCTGAACCTCCCTTGGCGCAACTTTAGGCCATCATTGAAAGAGAAAGGGTGTAGTTACACAAAATTAAACAAGACCAAAATTGCTGCACGACATCATCAGTGTAAAACTGGGACTTAATTTAGTTTGGATGATGCATTTAGAGAAGGATGACACACAGCTCCTGTGTTATGCACCAAGAGATGGAAGATATCAAGAGAAACTTGAACCATCAGCTTCTCACTATATAGTTACTCAGCATCTTGTATGAAGGAATTGGTTGATCCAATTTGATGGGTACTATGGCAACAACTTTCTGATAATGGGCTGAAAATTCACTGTACATTTGTCTACCTTGACAAGTAAATGGGTGGCCTCAGAAAAACGGGAGATGAAGAGAACTGGAAGAAAGTATTTGGTGCAGCTAAAGTGCTATAAACTGCACAGCTGCAAGTGCAACATGACCCCTTTTACCTGTGGTCCTGCCATGTGACACCTCTCCTGAGGGAGGAGGAGCTGTGGGCTCAGATAGATTGGCAGAGGGCAGTGAGAAGCCAACCTCATATATATCACGTACTTCTACAAAAACTGAAAGAAATGATGCACACTTTGAGAAAGAGGCCTTAGGCAGAATATTTGGAAAATGAAATCAGATACTGACATGAAAGTTTTAGCTGAGAAGCAAACCCTGCCATTACACCTTTTATTCTCCCTCTTATTGTCCAGTGTTGCATGTTTGTTGATTTTTGTCTGAAATTGGATTGCAAATGCAAAGACATAGGCACCATGAAGTCTCTAACTATTACTGTCATATAACAGAGACAGTAGTTAAACTGTCAGGCTTGTTGCTGCAGGATGCTGCAGATATCACAGCAAACAAGATAAATTTGTGGAATTAAAAGCCACTGAGAATTATGAAACACCAAGGATACAACACCTGATTCAGGACATCTCCGAGCCATAGGCTGCTGGAAGGCTATGGTGGAGAATAAGTTACTGGACTCCTTTCCTGTTTGTCACACCTCCTTTCACACCTCATGCACAGGGGTAACAGTGACAGGACTCGGGGCTACATAGATCCAGGATCTGAGCTGGTTCAGTGATGGTTTCTTAGCCTCAATACCAAAGGAGAGAGTGCTCCAGCAACCACCACAACACAGCACTGATCTTTCACACACACACACAGCCTCCCATGTGGCATGCTTCCAACATTTCTGCTGCAGCTCTGGTGACCCAATTCACCCAAGGAAACTGGCAATGTAGGTGCTGGGCTTGATCCAATACACCCTGCACACATC
Source organism: Pardalotus punctatus (assembly GCA_013400915.1). Classification (NCBI taxonomy): domain Eukaryota; kingdom Metazoa; phylum Chordata; class Aves; order Passeriformes; family Pardalotidae; genus Pardalotus; species Pardalotus punctatus. The sequence goes on from VZTX01000588.1 coordinate 14,174, forward strand.
CTCCTCTAAAGCATGGTCACGCTTCAAAAGGATAAAGACTAGAAAGATTTAAAAAACCACAAAACAAAAAAACCTTGTACTCATAAATCCTCATCCTTCAATGTATTTGTTTTAAGTGCATGGAAAGTAGACTGAGTATACAGACACTGAGGGCTCCTCAAGTTGAAAGATTACCAGGAAAGAAATAGTGCTGCAGTGAAAATGCAGGGTTTTCTTGCTAATCAAATTTTCACTTGTGCAGTATTAATTTTGATTTTTCACCCACAAATGTACTAATTTCCAACTATTAATGTTGCATCCTGATGCCAGTGTATGTGAATAAGTAATGGGTGCAATCAGCTGAAATTACAGATTGCAATAAGATCAGTTTTGAAGCTCTGAAACAAGCATTTCTTTGTTTCACCATTATGGAAGGCTATTGTATTAATCTCACTGCAATTTGCCCTCTCCCTCTGCCCCTCCACATTTGACTCAGAATCTGAATATATTATTCAGAATACACAGCCACTGCAGAACATCATAACAAAAAAGAGAGTACAGACCAAGTACTATGAGTACAGAAAGTCTTTGACCTGGGTAAACCCCTCTAACATTATTGGGAAAGCTGGAAGAAAAAGGATGTAAAAACAGCCTTTCACATTAAAAATAGGTTGTACTGCATCTCAGATTGCATTGTCTGTAAGAAAAAATTAGTTGTGCTGTTATTTCACTGTAATATCTGCTGCTGAGAAATTGCTTGTAAGTGGCAATCAGGTTTGGAGCAAAGAATTAAAGCAAACTTTTCATAAAATCTGATTGTAGAAGCCTATATTTTATAAAAGTATAAAACTACCTCTGCAGACACAGGAATCAAAATGCCTATTTTTACCATGCTGAACTAAAAGAAAGAGGGGTGCATTACAGATGCTGGAGAATGGCATTAAGTGAGAACAGTGGCAGGGTTTGGTGTGGGCCAGCGGACCCAGCACCTGTAACGTGCTGCAGCTCCCCTGCCACGCACTTCACCATCTCCCTGCAAACCCTCACCACTGCCAGCAGGACAGAAGGATCTGACCAATTCACCATGGCAGAGGGAGGGTGCGTGGAAACCTTCAGGTGAAGGACAGGAAGGCAATTGCTGCTGAACGGGCAGCAAAGAGCAGGAGGTAGCTCCCTCATGAGGAGCGTCTCTGGAAACTGCAGGCTGGAAAGTCAGCAAATGTTTGTAGGGGAAAACATCACCTGACCCTCAGCAGTCTGGCTGTAAGAGACTGCTTTAAAAACCCTTGAAAACATGCACAGCTCACAAATCAAATTAGAAATACAGAAGGAAGCATATGCTATTTTGACTACAGTTTGACTATGTTTTCAACCACAGTTTTGTCCAAAAGTTTCAGCTGGAAGCATGTGCAGTCAGAACTTTGTGGTGAGAGTAAACACAGAGTCCAACCACAAGCTGTAAAGAGCTAAGAAAGTTTATTCTCCAGTTTCTGTGAAGGGAGAAAACACAACTTCAGGCTATTATACAATACAAGGTTAAAAAAAATAGAGTAACAGAAAATGAGACAGAAAAGGAAAGGGAAGAAGGTACTTGATATTTTGCTATGTTGCAAGGGGCTCCTTTTCTGCAAAGCAGCTTCTAGGTGTTCTACCTGCAGGGGAAAAAACAGAAGACCCTGAAACTACATCTTGGAATATCCAACAGAAATAATCAATATCATATCCTACATTAGCAGCAACACCCACTCTTACCACTCCTAAGCATGCAGCAGGCCAGCCGACGGCTCTTCGCTGACTTACACAGCTTATCTTGTAAGTAAGTGGAAAAAGGAAGGGAATTTCCATTGAGAGAGTGCCTCATCTAGGGACCCAGATTCTTCACCTGCTCCTAGAGGCATCCATCTGGATCCTAGACATAATGAGAAAGAGGTCAAAGTCCCAATACATGTTAAGAAACCTCATGGCCCACTATGGAACCATGCCCCCTCACAGGGGTAAATTTCCCTAGGTTGGGTCCCTACTGAGGTAAACCCCAAAGATTTCTTACCTTCTTAAATGCCACAGTCCATGCGCAGATGCACTCAGCATAACAGGAACCAAGGTCTGCACCAGCTCCTGATTTGTCCCATTGTACCAAAACCACATCTATGGTTTGATGAGTGAGGCAGAACAATTAGTCTCAGCATTTGGAGGGTCATGGAAAGCAGTGATGAAGACATTTTCATCCGACCATGTTGTTTCAGAACACCACAGGATTTTCCATGTCCAAGCCCTAGCACCACCATGGGCTGTCTTGAGGTACATTCCAATGAAACAGCAGATAATAGCTCTAAGGCCATCATTACTGTGGAACAGCACGGGCTTTTGGAAGAGATGTGGAGCATACAGGGAAGACAAGCTTTTCTGCTTCCTTGGTTCATGCTATCTTGCACTGCACTGCCATCTAAGAGCACCTCTAGGTATGGACTAATCTCTTTCTCCAGTGTGGTGGCAGTAAGTCAAAGGGGTTTCAAACGGACCAGGTTAGGTGTCTCCCAAATATCCATCCTTGCCTGGTAAATTTACTCATCTCTGTTTAGTAGCAACACTTGAATTTTCATTTTTGTCCACAGCGGGTATCTTCAGAAGTCCTAATGCAGACATGTACCACAGACCCTTCTCCAGCCACCTTCCATTGCAGGCGCCTCACCAAAATCTGAGCTACCTCAGCTTTGCCACATTCAGTATCCTTTCAGCAAATTCAGTATGGAACAGGAAATACCCCACAGGCCAAGCAAGTCATATCCTACCCTTTAGCCTCAGAACAGTTCAGTCTGGTCAGAAATCACGCTTTAGTGGAACAGCTTAGGCTTAGGTCCAGGATTATACCTAACAAGTCTGAAATATTATGTCACCTGCACACCCCATGAGACTTTACATTGAATATTGAACTGGTGTGCTTCTACTAAAAAGGCCTTTAATACATTTTACCTGCTCTAGAATAGTTATTCCAGGCAAGGACCATAAAAGAAAATTGTCAAGTCATTACTCAGATATCAATATTTCTGTCATGCATCGTGCATCTGTATGAAGTAGCCTTACCCAAATTTCTATTCACCAGCCTTTCTGTAACTGAGGAATTTTCATCCCTCAACATTTTTCATGAGTCCTAAAAAGGTGATCAATACCTGTGCTGTTTTTCAGCGTCATACACAAGAACCCTTACAGAAGAAGTTAAGTGTGTTTTCAAGACAGGCAATATTTTAACCTCATGGATGATGGTATTGATCTCTTAGTCATCAATTAAAACCCTTCATCTTATATTCTCAGGAAATATAACTATCACTGACAAGCTAAATGTGGAGTTCTGTGGACTATGTTGAAGCTCAAATAAATATTTTTGCAGGTAGATTTTCTAGAACACTGTATTGTACAAGACCATTTATTCTCCCTAGGGAGAGTCACCCTAAATTTTCCTGTACAGTCAACATGAAATGGCCGCCATAAATCCCGCATTTGTACATTAATGTAAGACTTTTTTGATGATTCAGCATCCTGAGCATTTTTATCCAAGGTGAGTTTTCAAGTAAGATGCAAGAACAGACATTTATCGTGCATCAAGTTCGCAGTTCACTGCCAAACATGCATGAAAAATTTACTGAGTTTAGTTTAGTTTTCTCTGTTTTTTTACTTTACATCAATTCTACACCAGTTGTGCCTTAGAGCTTAAAGCCATTAGCAATTCCATTTTTTAAAGAATATCAAAGCTCCATTTTACCTAGTGTCTCTAATGATACGACTCCATTAAAAAACATTACTTTAGTCCAGACTTAATTGAAAACTATTCTTTCCCTGTATTCTTTTACATTAATTGTAGGTATTTGAAATATTATTCTTGATTAAATTTAATTCAGCTGTGCCTCTGAAAAAGGAGTCTTCCCTTTTTCTTTCATTTAATATTCAGAACCTAATTTTAGAAGTCCTAAAATAGGATCCTTCAGTAGTCAACGGACTGCCACAGGTCACCCCATTCCAGCTCAAGATAGATGTCCAAGGCAGATGGGATATACAGCCCTCTGGACACATGCATCTCTTTCAACTCCATGCAGCCGGCATCGTTTTTAGACAGATGAAACAAGACAAGATTAAACTCACCATAACCTTTGATCAAGATCTATGCACAACACTGACACAGGATCTTTCTAGGCTGCCTGCTAGAACAGTTTGTAGGTCCTGCAAACTGCTTGAACAGTTTGTATGTATTTTACAAAATTATACAATCGCAAAATCTTCTGTTTGGAATAAAAAGCAAAACTAAAAAAATACAATGTATGCTTCTAATAAAGCTTAATTTGAATATATATCAAGGCAGAACTGCATTGTATATATACTTGACCTTAAGGAGGAGCTGCCTATTGACAGTGAGAAGATGATGTAGGTCTGCCTGTAAAGTTAAGGCTGCTCTTTAAATCTTTCTAATTTTAGTCTTTCTACACAAAACTTCTTGTAGTTTTGTTGGTGCCTACAGAGACAGCCACAACACCCACTTTCCAAACATCTGGGCCAAGGAAAAAGAAGAACACCTGTAAAGAGGTTTTATGCAGTGCAATTGTTGTCAGTAGCTGTAAGAAGGCCCCATGAGTCAGACAGCTCTTGCGTCTATACTGCGAGAAACATTTGCCTTTATGCCTGAGCTTTTAATGAAGCAAGTAAATCAGATTCAAATGGGGAGGCATCCTAACATATTTGAAATACCCATATGGGTGAAAAATACTTCGGGGAGAAACAGAGCCCTCTGTCAGAGTGCTTTTAGTTTAAGAAGTAAAGTGACTCTAAAAACCTGGGCAAAAGCAGGACTTCAATTTCTGTGAAAGCATGGTTAATTTTGAAACATATAACGATGTAAGAATTTATGAGAAAATGGCAGCTAGTTTAAATATGAATTGTATTAATGAGAAGAGGGTAACAATCTTGTCTTCTAAGTGGTTATGACTCAAACCTTCTAATTATAGCATGCACACATCATACTTCAGTAAAAAAGAATATCAAGCATCCTCTGGATGGAAGATACTCAGACACTTGGTGCACCAGCAGCTGATTAACAGGCACCAGAATTCATCTTGTGGGGGAAAAAAAAAATAAAAATTTGAGCCTGTGTCTTTTCTCATTTACCCTGCTGTAAACCACAAACAATTCTGCTACTGTCAATGAAGTAATTTTATTTTTGAAATGGCATGATGAGGGCATAATGAATCAAAAAATGTCCAAGAAGTAGTTTCTAACTTCATTCAGCTTAAAAAAAAAAAGGATTATGATTTTAAGAAAACATACACAAAACTCCATACTCAAAGCCAAAAGTCCGTTCCCAAAGACATACACTAAAAAAAGAATTTTAAAGTTCCCAAATCATGAAGCTCTGAAGTGCAGCCTCTAGAGTGCCAAAGTGTAGTCAGCCTTTGCCCAGCAGCAGTGGGGCAGAATGATGTGTCCTGTGATGGAGCAGACCCTTCTCATCCCCCTCTAGCCCTTAGCTCTGTGTTGAGAGGCTGTGGGAACCTTGTATGGCACTGGTTTGCTGCAAGAGCTGCCAGAGATGCCCTGTGGGTCTTTTGGATTGCACAAAAGCTTCTGGGAGTTGCAGAGAAGGCTGGAGAGTCCAAACTGTGCTGCCCCAGCAAGCAGAGGATAGTTCAGATCATGTGCTGTGTTTCAGAGGGCTTCCCAAGGATTTGGACAAAAGGAGAGAGCAGCTATTCATCAATCTCAGAAATATCAGTAGGAGAAACAGATAGCCAAAAACCTTAAAAAAAAAAAGAGTTTTATACCTAAAAAGTAGAAAGTAAGAGATGGAAGGACTTCTGCAGATGAGGTGGGATCTACATGACTGAAAAAGCATTGGGTGAAGGTGTGAAGTTTCACCATGACTAGGTCTACCATGAGACATTTAGGAGTTTTGATTTTATTTATTTATTGAGCATCTGGAATCAGGTAAGTCAGAGTTTTGCTCTGCCTCAGTCTTATTTTATGCTACTCCATTTTTTTGCAGAACCTGTAACTGCATCCATCTCTTTGCTTTGAGACTTTGCTTTCTGTTGTGCATGTTATCATTAACCTTTGTTCCTTTAGGCTTTATTACCACAGATTTTGTAAGAGCCTGAAGCACAGGACAAAGGAACTTGCAATGAGAGTAGGATTTTGAATGCAAAGGGTGACTGAGTACAGCACTGACTGAACACTGCTGACACCAACCCCAACAGAGCCCTGAATACATCCAGCACTGACTCCCAAACCTTTTGATCCCTGGGATATTAGCTCAGTTGGTTGGAGCATGGTAATAATAACACCAAGGTTGTGGGTTTGATCTTCACATGGGCCATTCACTTAAGTTCACTGGTGGGTCCCTTCCAGCTCAGGACATTCTGTGATTCTGATATTACCAGTCTTCAAACTTCCTTGTACAGCCAGATCTAGCTGATAGTACCATGATCACTATTACTCCTGAACATGCCTAGCTATAGATCGCTTACCATCAATGATTTAAAAAAAATATGTTTTCCTAAACCAGTCATACTTCTCAATTCCAAATAGTGACAGCACACACAGTACAGCTGATCTGCAGATCTACAGGATGCCAGTCTGGGGATTTTCACTGTAGCGGAATTGTTTGCAGTGACTTTGACCTGACAGGAACTGAAGATGGGTTTGTTATTGGAAATGACATCCCAAAAACTGCTCTTCTTTGAGCTCAGAGAGGGAAACAGACATACACACAAAGGAAACACTCACCAGTCTCAGGAGAAGTTGTCTTCACAGAAAGAAGTTTGACTCCTTCTTTATCTGACTGGGCCCTGTTGACGTCAGAAAACATTTAAGCAGACAGTCAGCACAGATGTTGGTCAGCCAAACAAAACTCTAAGATTATGGTCCAGAGGAGGCAGCACCTACTCCAGTCTACGCTGGCAGGCTTAAAATGGGCTTTACATGGATGGGGTCCTGTGGTGGAACTCTTGGTGGTGGAAAACACCATATACCAACATCTCTGAAAATACCTTTCTCTTAAAATATATAATAAATCAAATCAATTTATAATAAATACATCAAGTTTCATGACTCCAGATTTAATCTAGGACTTCACAAAGGAGGTAAATATGGGGGAAAAGAAAGAGTAATATATTTTTTTTTTCTGTCAATACGAGGCTTTTAGCCACGCTGAATTGCAAAGAAGGACCACTTCAGATGTCCAGGGAGTCAGGGCTACCAGAAAATCAGCTGCCTAAATGTTGCTTTTGGTCATACAAGTGGGCCACTGCCAGGCTCAATGGCCTTAAGGATGCATCTTCTAGTGGATCTTTCTCAGTTTCCCTTTCCCCACACTCCTTATGCCACTGCTATTTCAACTGAGCCTATGCAAACAGTCTAGTGGAAACTAGATGGGACAGAGGAACACAATATAATGAGGAACAAGAGAAATATACATATAAAAATAATCCAGAGTATAAAAGAAACACATTAAAAAGAGATAAATCATGAACAAAAGAAGGGGGGTGGGAAAAGATGAGGGGGGAGAGGGGAGGGATCAATGGGGCAAAAAGTGGGAAAAAAAAAGAAAAAAGACTGGGCCAATGAGTTGTAGCACAGCACAAGCTGTTTATCCATTTCAAAAGGATCACTTGCAAAACAGTTGAGAGTCACCACATTTCTATCCACACTGAAACAGCTGCTTATCATGTATACAGGTCTACAGTAACTGCAAATGCAGCACTTTCAACAGGATATTTCTCTTTGCAGTCGGCAATGGATTATTATATTTAAATAGAGAAAGATCAAAGAAAATCCCATGCAGAATCTGCTACATTTACAAGTGCCATGTGATAGATTTCAAAGCAATGAAAAGAATTCAACCTACTGTTCAGTGCCATTCTCTTGTCTCTCTGGAAGAAGAAACAAAGTTAATATCATTTTGACTGCCGGAACTCAAATCCCAAACAATTAGACATGGCTACTGCAGTTGCTGGCAGAAGACTCAGTTGTAATTTTGCAGTATTGCATTAAGCTCATTAACACAATCAACTAGCTTGAATAGTAATGACTATTTTTCTGGTCATCTGTGGAAGTGAACTGATGCTGCTTGTACCGACGCTTCTGGAAACCAGGGAGAACGACATGTGACTTGCCCAAGAGCACAAGAGAAGCACGTTTTTCCCTGCAGCTCCCAAATCCTTGGGTAGCTGGCACAGCGGACGTGAGTATGGGATGGTTCTCAAGTACACAACAACTGAGCTAAAAGACACGGGGTGAGGGGACTGAGGGAACGAGCTGCCAGGCTGTAGCCCTGGTGGGTTTAACCTGGCACAACATCTGAGAATAGAGCTTCTCATCCCCATCGATGACGAGCAGGTTTGTCCCCAAAATTAATCATATGCTGAATGTATTTTATGCTTGTGTGTGAGTGTGGGCAGATGGATGGGGACAGGGGGTTAGAGCAGAGACACAGAGCCAACTCCACGGCAGCAAGCACAGGGTTTTCCATCCACAGGGAAAGCACACTGGATAGGTCTGGGCAAATCCTACAGGAAGCACCACAGATATCTACTTTATCTTCCAAATGAATTTGCTAATACAGTACCTGATGACATTTGCGCATAGGGGAGGCTGGTAAGGAAATGTTCTTCGTCTCACATCTTTATCTCTTGACTCTGAATATTCAGTAATTTCCTAAGCAGGGATCACACCTTCCTGTGTTTATCTGGGTCTGTTTTTCCATGTCATTGGTTAAATTGGTTGTGACACACTGTTTGTCTTGGTTTACAGCTTCAACACCCTGTTGTGATTTTTGTATTTCCAAGGGCTGGTGATTTCACAGTTCTGCACAGCTCTCCTAACTCATGCCAACTCACAGGAACAGAAAAACCACAGTCTGGATTCAGATCTGGGTTTTCACTCAATGGAGTTTTACACTTACCTGTGGCCTGCTTGGGCAACCCTGAAACATTTGGCAAATGGAATTTGATGGAACTATAAGCCATTATCTTAAGTATTTAATGGACAGCAGTGAAACAGATACTGTCTTTACTCTGTCAAAGTGACTGTTTTTAAAAATACAGTTTGCTCAGGGATTTTGTTCCATGCACATTATACTGTAACTGGAAAATTTTACTTATGCATCATGTGCAGGTGTGTATGTATGTACATATCAGGTATATCCCAAAAGAAAACATTGATATTTCTTTGACTGTATCTAGAAGAGAGATAAAATAAATGAAGTGCTTTTGTTGAATATCTTCAAATTTACTTTTCACTATTTCTACCTGATTGATTGTGTTAGCACAGGTGTTTGCTAGCTCTTTGTAGCTGCAAAAGCATAAACAAAAAGCTTTACAGCTTTATATATTCTCCAAAAATCATTTTTGCTCACTCTGTTCTTCCTACTGATTTTGAAAATGAAGTGTTAGTTTCCCACTTTAGGCAAAACACTTCAAAATACAAAAATGTTTCCCATCAGACTATCACAACAGCTATGGTTAAGGTAATCTAAAAGAGATCTCTTAATAATAAAAAGCACATTGATTCCTCCCTCCCTGCACAGAAAGCAAACCAAATACCTGGAGATTTCTTCTGACACATTTTGTACAAAGCCACCAGTGAGAAGACAGAGAGGGTAATGACTATCAAGGTGATGACAATTGGCAAGATAACATCTGCAAAGAGAGAGAACATAATTTTGGCTGCTGCCTCTGACTTTCATTGCCTCTGTGTGTAGGTACTTGCACACATGTAGATGAGAGGCACCTCCAGCTCCCCCTCACCAAACATTCCCAGTTTCTCTGGAGTGGGGTAACCTGCTGCTCCTGTTATTCCTCCCTCAACCTCTGAGCCTCAGGCTCAGATGCTTTGTGGAGGGAAGACTTAGGCACCTTCCTTCTCCCCTTCTCACTCCTTCCCTGACACTCGTGCTGCCCTGTGGAACTGGTTTCACCCATTTTTTCAGTAGAAGAGCAAGCTTTCAGCACCTGCTCCACTGGGCCCACCATAATTTTGATGAAAATGCTCACCATTCAACCCCAGTTTTGATGGCCTCTAAAGGTTTTGTGAGAAAGTCATGTTCCAGAAATAAATTTTTTCAACATGTGATTTATTTTTTCCTATTATTTTTGTAAAAAAAAGACCTGTCTGAAATTTAGCAACTGAAGCAATTATTTTGCTTTTAACATTGTGCACCCAGAAAGACACCAAGGAGTTACATAATTCAGTAACATTCCCCTCAGTACTTACAACCAGGGATAGAAAATGCAAGATCTCCTTTTAAAATGAGGACATCTCTTTCCTTTTATTATTTCCCACCATCTGCCATTTCCTGACAGGTGTTTCCCAGCCAAGAATCAAAAAAAGGAAAAAAATTATGTAATGAAGAAAAGCCTTCCTGGGGAAATATATAAGCCCAGCTTCTCCCCTTTTATCTTTTCTCTGGCAGCAACAGGCCACATTCAAATTTAGAAGGCACTCTCCTGGCCTAAACCCTGTGTCAGCAGGAGGCTGCACTCAATGGCTCTTGATGCAATTAATATTTAATATTCATATTGATGTGTCTGTGCATCTATGGAACTAGAGGGAGACAGTTTACAGCAGGAAAACATCAAGCATATTTTGCCTAGTCAGTACTCTGGGTAGGAAATAGCAAATCTGCAGCAACACTCTTGCCCCAGAAATGCATAAAATTAAAATGAAAGATTAAGTAGCATGCATCACACAAATATCAAGTGCTTAAAGAGTCTGCAGAAGACTGCCTCATAGACTTTCTCTCCCATGACAATATGAATAATATATTTGTATAATAAATTCATAACAATATATTCGTATAATATGTACAACATGTATATGAGCAACTTTTTCATGTTTCCTTGTGCCATCTCTCACAGGGGATGACTTTTTTTTTCCCCAGTTTTACCACTTTGAAATAAGTGTGCTGCTCTGCAGTGAGATTGCTATCAATGTACTGGGGTCTGTTTCTCTTTGAGGGCAGTTTTATAACCAGCGTTTAAATTTGGTTTGTAATAGGTAATAGGTAAATCTGGTAAGGCTAGAAATAAAACTTCCAGTTTCATTTGTCTGCTACTCCAATCACTCATCAAAAGAAAAACTGATCAACTGAAAACTGAAAAGCTTGGCAATTAAGTAAGAATACTCACTAGAATAGTGGATATCACTCCCTGACTGAGTCTTGTCTCCAGAACTGCTTTTAGGATTTCCAGAAGCTCGATCTGCAAAAGAGATATTGCCTTTCAGGTCAACATGTATTGCCAGAATTCCCCAAACAGCTCCCTCTGAAAAATTACCCTCCTAAAACACTTTTGTGTCCCCAGTTCTGGAGCCGCTTGGTGCTTCAGCTCTGTATTTCTTCCCAATAATACTTGGATAACTTGGCAAGAGGGAAGGAAAAGTTTATCTAGGGTAGTCTAAAAGAAATGTACACTTTGTATGGGAGCAATCTTCCCTAGGATCATCTGATTGTCCACTTACAAGTTATGAACTACAAACTTTTTTGCATTTAGGAGGTTATGGTACTGTTCAACAACAGAAGAGAACTTTTAACAAGTAAATAAACAAGACAAAGAGTGAAAATTAGACCTGTCTCCAAGAGAAGAAAGACAAAAATATTTCACTGCTAATTATATTAAAAAAAAGAAAAAGAAAAAAAGTGCTAATAGTAGATGAATAAGTCCAAAGAGGTGCAACATTAGTAGATAGCAAGTTTCTTGAGTGTGGTTATAGAGGAATGTGCATGCTCTCTGCCACATTTGGAGAGCACAGTGATTGCTGTGAGCCTCTGTGACATTTTTTAGGGCTGGGTTTAAAGGAATGCATTTCTACCTTCAGGTGCCAATCTGAATTTGAGTCAGGTATCAACAACCCCAATATTTATTACCTTGCTGCATACAGCCTATGAAAAAACAATCACTGAACTTCCAGAGAGAAAACAGAAAATGCAAACATCGTTGCTTCCCTAGGTACATTATATACAGCACACGGGACTGGATTCCATTTTGGACGGAGACTTGAGGAGACAAGTGCTCACTGCCACTGAAGGAGCTGACTGGCTGGACAGATGTGATGCAAGGTCAAGCATTTCCATTGCCTGGCCAAATATCAGAAATAGCTCTCAGGCAAAGGCATCTGGGGAAGGGGATCTCTTAAAAAGTGGTCCTAGCAGAGGTCCTAGAGGTCCATATATAAGTAGTGAGAACACAGCAGCAGACACTGAGGTTTTGTTGCTCAGATACCTGTTCATGACCCACACCTGTAGCATTGCATGGTTCCTCTTCCAAAGAACAGAAGAGGGTTCAAATTGTTAGGTGGAAGCTATGAAATTAATTAAGTCATTAAAACCAATTTCCTACGTCCATTTTGAGGTCTGGAATACAATTTTTTTCCACTAAGTCTCTGAAAGACAATTCCCTATTTTTACTGAAGCTTTTGTATAGGCAATACTTGTAACTGTAATCCATGGAGTTACAGTAACAAATAAGGTTTGTTTGTCCCAACCATGTAGAAATTCCTCTTCCTTGCAAAACCGATTTTAAACTCATGCCCACTATTAAAATACGTTTTGGTGGTTGTTTTCTCTCCCCCCTCCCCACTCCTCATTTGTCTGGACACAGACAGAAACATCCTGGGGAAAAATGATCACTTACTAAGTGCTTGTGTGGTGCCTAAAAATTACAGCCACAGCTGAGACATTCTCATGCTATAGGGTAGGAAACAATCACTGTCCAAGATTTAATCTCTGAAAAAACATTGTTTCTTTAAAGCAGAAGTCCTCTTTCCCTTTGTGCCTGTCTGCTGAGGGGTGATAATGACGGCTCAGTTTCCATGCTTACATCAAGTGACTAAAATAATTCCTATGAATTCTTAATTCCATGTGATTCTTCAGATTTCCCAAAGAAATACTACTGCCCTTTTTGTTACCTTATCTGTTATACTCCATGATCTACAGGGCAAGCAGGCAATTATCATGGCAATGAGTTACCCTGGATACTGACTGGAAATGTCAACAGAAACAAACTGCACTGACAAACACAGGAGTGTGTATCCCTGCATTTGTGCAGGAGATGTGCATGTCTCCTCAGGAGAAAAACTGAGAAATGAAATCCACTGGGGTTTTTTTGGTTTTTTTTCTGGTTATCTGTTAATTGACCAAGCTGTGAGTAACAAAGGAAAGAAAAATCCATAGGTTAGCATTCTAACTACTTACAACCATCAGTAAGAAATATGACAGCAGAAAAGAAACATTACTGAATAAAACAGAGTAAGGAGCTAAAACCTTTAGCTCATTTCCCCACTTTTTTTAATAAATGTTCTCACAAGTTAACCCCTCCTGTCTAGTTTGTCCGGATCTGGAAGGTATTTTCCAGTTATGGAATGATCTGGGATCAGAATAAAAATTAACTGGAGAAATACATCCATCATGGTAGCAGGAGGGACAAGATTTTGCTGGCAGCATCAGCAAGAACTGCAGGGACCAGTACAGAAGAGACTGTTTCCTGATAAGCCCAGAGAAAGGAAAATAGGACAATACAGGTTCATTAGCACAGGAAACTTGCCTTACTCTGGGAGTTGCTGCCTCTAACTACAGGATGAGGAACAAGAGCCACTGACAAGAACAAGCTCCTTGGTAAACACTGTTTATAACAGCTTCCCATTGCATCATGTAATATGCCAGGCCTGATTTTTTTTGTGGCCCCACCATTTTTTTCCCAGTATCAGCTAGTCCAACATGGTATTTAGCTGAAATCACTGCAAAGTTATTCAATGCTACAAGCTGAACATCACTCTTCCACTTCTCTGTAGTATGCTTCAAGTTCATTATTCCCTTAGATCCTTCTTGCTCCCTGAACATTTCCTTTCCTCAGACTGTCCCTCTCCCACTCCGACTGCACACCAGTTTTTTTCCATCAGTGTGCATAAAGCAAACTCTTCTATTGCTCTTACTTGTTAAATCGGTTGCAGAGCTCACAGGAAGGCCTGCAATAAAACAGAAGGAATAGGTTTGTTAGTATCTGGTTTAGACGTCCAGAGTCCTCACATCATGCAAACTGGAAGACTCTAGCAACATGCTCAGTAATGCCACAACAAATGCTGCCCCAGGACTGACATCCTACCACCATTCCCAAACCCAAAACGTCTGGGCTGTAAAAGTCTCCAGACATCCCTTATAGATGGCAGCAGAATCCAAAGCCCAGCCTATGCTAGGTTGTTACTCTGCTCAAGAGAAGAAAACCTTGAATTAATTGATATATTCCTAAAAACTCCTCCTTCCAAAACCAAGTAAGTTCCTGGGAGTGAATAGCTGACATTCAACTGACAAGTAAGTCTTTTAATAAAAGAAACTAATTGAGACATGCCTTCAAGAGTCACAAAACCCTTTAAAAATAAATCTTTGTTTATTATCTTGGTGCTTTTGCCTAGCAGACTGCCAAGCAGCAGGCACAAGAGGCACTGGTAATGAGGAAGAAATCACCCTTACAGAGCACTGGGCACAATGCTTACTGGCTCACTGCTGTCGGTTTCCTTCCTGCTTTACTGTCCTTACTGACCTCCAAAATCATCGAGTCCAAATTTCGACTGATCTCCACTTTGTCAGCTAGACCATAACACCAAGTGTTACATCCAGTTGTTTCTTGGACACCTTCACAGATGGTGACTCCACCACCTTCCAGCCATTCCAATGCTTGACAACCCGTTTTATGAAGAAATTCCTCCTGATGTCGGACCTGAGCCTCCCCTCACTGGTTGCCTGGGACAGGAGACCAAAGCCTACCAGACTACAAACTCCTCTTGGGCAGTTGTAGAGAGTGTTAACGTCTCCCCTGAGCCTCCTTTTCTCCAGGTTAAACACCCCCAGCTCCCTCAGAAGCTCCTCACAGGAGTTCCCTCCAGACCCTTCCCCAGCTCTGTTCCCTTCTCTGGACACGCTCCAGGCACCTCAATGCTTTTCTTAAAATGAGTGGCACAAAACTGAACACAGGATTCGAGGTGTGACCTCACCAGCACCCAGTACAGGGGGACAATCCCTGCCCTGGTCCTTGTTGATCCTGGCCAGGATGCCATTGGCCTTCTTGGCTACCTGGGCACAGCTTGCTCATGTTCAGACAGCTGTTGACCAGCACAAAATCATAGCATTTGGTCACCTCTCTCTAGGCTAGAGGACAGTATATAAGTCCTCCTCATTGGGTCTGTTCAGAATTCAGCGCTGCCAGAGCATCTGTTGGGGAGTGGTGCCTCTGACCCTGTCCCGAGAGTTCCATGCAAGGACGTGACCCACCAGCATGTCCTCCATGTCCCAGATGTGCCAGGCTAGGGGATCACAGAGGCAACATCATGAAGACAGCTGTAACTCCAGGTAGGCATTAAGCATCTCTCCCGAGTGCCCAGGGTTGCAATGCTCCTCCAAAACAGGTTCCCCAGGGAGTACAAAGCCACTCTTATACCCTCAATGCACTTTTTTGCTATGGACTGATGCTTTGCACAAAGACAACTCCCACCAGTGGAGCTGTAACACACATTATTCTATTGCTGTGAATATACCCTTTGAAAACCAGAATGCTGCTCTTGTTTTTCCTTCTCTCTAGACCCAATTAAAACCATGGATCACTTCAGCCACTGGGGTGCAAATAACTGCTTTTGCTAATAGTACATGTGACAAAACTTTAACTGCATTTTAATCACAAGCATTCACAAAAACTATGTTTAGGTTGGAAAGCTAAGTACTTAAAAGTCAGCAGTAAGAGCTCTTTTTGAACATACTAAATATTTGTAATACTAAGTATCCTGAATGTGTACAGTTACCTCACCCTGACTTCCTAGAATGTAGAGGAGACTGTTTTCCTAAGCTTTTTGTGATCTCATCAATCCATCTGCAAACAGCAATACTGCCTTGCTCAAAGAGGATCTCTGTGATGAATCACTAGGCAATGTTTAGAGCATGTTTGGGCAACATTACCAACAAAACCAAGCAAAAGCTTTCAGGAAGTTAATAAATCACTTGTCAAAGGAACAACACACAGTACAGAATGCAGCAGGACACATACCTGGCATTAAGGAAACATCCAAATATTACATGATTGCTTCTTACCAGAATACCGCCTTTCCTTCATCTTATAAAGTGTGGGATCCCATGATGGAAATACCATGTGATCACACAGCAGTGGTCAAACAAGCAAACTGTAAGGCCCTGGTTGTGCATGTTCTTGGAGAAAGGTAGAAGACTTTGTCAGGTCTTACAAACAGGTCACTTCTCTGTGAAACTTTGAACCTTGTCTCTCAAGTCTGTGGAACTTTCCTCTGAAAGAGCTCCAACGTTATAACATAATTATACATTTTCCCTTATATTTGCTCTTACAAACAAGGTGAAGCATCTTGGCTCAAACTGAAACAAATAAATAGAAAAAGCATATCAAGCCTAAGACTGATATCCAAGTTCACCTCAAAGACTTGACGGCTTGTCAAACCGGAATGCAGGGAATATAAGGCTCTGCAAACAGGAAGGGCTGGGTGACACGCTTCAGTACCCACTGGCACAACCAGAAACCATGCAGCTGTCCTGGCCAGACCTTGCCACTCTAATAAACCCAGACAGCAGAAATTCTTCCCTGCAGGAACATGACAGCAGCCCCCTGCCCTCCCTTTCTGGGCCTCCGTTATTTTTTAACAACTGCTCACACCTACATATAATAAAACTACCAGCATCTTTCCGAAAGGTATCTCACCCAGGCTTTGCTAGAGCATGAAAGATTAAATTGGAAAAATCTCACGCCTTCCTCTCTCTCCCTGTCTCCAGTATGCAAGCAAGGCACCAGTTCACCCTCTGTTCAGAAACTGCTCAACCCTGCCACGTAAACAAAGCTGTGCTTATTGGAATGATTCAGCAGGTGCTTTCAGTTTGCATTTTCTAAATAACCATCCAGTGCCCTTTTTGGTGGGGGCTCACATGCTGCTGTTCTCCAGAAAGAGAAGGGCAGAAGGAAAAGCAGCATTTTGCTTGGTAACAGTTACTGTAGCTGCTTTAGCTTCCTGTACAGTGCTTGCTATGTCCTTTGGGGCTGCAAGCAAGATGCTCTGCCTAAAAAATCTGGGAAGACTTCCAGATTCATCATGAAAAGTGAGGTGTGCAACACTGGCTGTGCTGGGTTCCTCATTGTGCAGTAAGGAGGACAAGGATAAAAAATTTGGCACATGACCATGGTTTGATTTGAAATTACCTGTCTGAGTCAGTTCAGCACTGGTGAGAAGCTTGACAGATGGAGAAAGAGACCAATAACTAAATTCTCCCCACTCTGCTCTCCAACAACCACTACCTAAGCAGCCTGGATACCCTGCAGTGTGCTACTTCTGGTTTCTGGAGTGCAGCCACATCCAACTGTGCTCACTGGCAAAACAAACGAATAAATTTGGCTGATTACTCAGAGAGGATACCACAATATAAATCAAAGCAAAATGAAAAACTTGAAAAAGCCTTTCTTGCCCTGACCACACCATTGATCTGTAATAGAGATGAGGCTTTGCTGTGTTTTCCGTCTCCCAGGAACTTCTATTGTTGTGTCTCTCTCTTAGTGAAGGAGCTGAAGATACAGTGGGTAATTTTTATCTAATATCGCTATCCAGAGTTCCTACAGTTTGTGTACAGAAAGAGTCAAACCCTACTAGTCTTACGCATAAAAAATTTTTCTTAGGGATATGCCTCCTGTGAATCAATTGGGTAGGATTTATAATTGGAGGAGTGCAACAAAGATATCAATAGATGAAGCAGGTTGATTCATCTGACAGTTTATTATAATAGATCATTTAATCCTACCACCCTGCTGGGTGAACTTAAGATCATACTGCTTTATGGATTTTTTTGTTGTTTAGATCACAGAATAAAAAGCCACAATACTTGCAGTTTCTCAGATGTATTTAGACTCTAATCTCCAATTTTTCATTAATTAAACAAAAGGAGAAAATTAAATATTAGCAAGCAATCCTCTGTGGAGGTGGAGAAGAAGTAGGAGGTATATTATATATGACAGCCAAAGTTAAAGAAGTGCATGTGTCAATGGCAGGCAGGCAGATCGCTCTCTTTGCTAAAACCAGTCCTTACTGCCTTCCCTAGCCTGGGCGAGCACTATGCAGCACCTCCTCTGTGGCTGGTGGTTTCCATCTTCGTTAATACAGCAATACTCTTCCCTGATGTTTCTACATGCTCTCTCCTAGGCTCCCCCACTCATTTCAGGTGCTCTCCAGCTCTCTGTAGCACTCCTCCCACACCCTGATCTTTTGATATGGCTGATTGGAAATTTCTCTGCAAAATGTGCTTTCTTCTTTTCTGCATCAAGAAAGGAAACTTTCACCAAAATGGCATTTTTTAAAAGAGGAAAATGGTCTCAAAACTAAACATACTTAGCCAGCTGAATTATTTTGGTTGGGCATACCAAATAGAATTGTTCTGGTTTGGATCCATTTCACATTAATTTGTCTTCCTTTGAACTCCCACACAGGAGCTGTAGCTCAGGTACCTCCAGACTGCAAGCTATACTATTCCCCATGGGCTGCAGCCTTGGCACATACCAGCCTCTGCTCTGGTGACCAAAAGGCATCCAGCCCCTCTATAAGCCCCCGGGTGTGAAATTCCAGAGACTCAGGAATAAATAATCTAATGGCACTGAGAGAGGTGGCATCTCCTCTAGTCTCAGCACAGGATGAAACGACTAGCTTCACACTTGCATTGCTTTAAAGTTATTAGGGTGCAGCACACTGCTTCCCCTGGCCCTAAGCAATTGCACATAGGAGAAGAAATCCATTTAGAAGGGACCAAAACATTTTTTTCTTAAAGCCTTTAACATATACAGAGTCTAAGGGAGCAAGGGTGGTCTAAAGTGTAACCATTTGGGATAAGCTACCTAACAAATCAGGGTGAGTAAGGGGATTTCTTCCATGTACAAGCTTCAAGAAAGAAGCAAGGAGCTGGTGCTGTGAGGAGACAGGAAAACTGCTAGTGTGGAAATCCTGGTGTGGGCAGAAGTGATTTTGAAATGGCAGTTTTATGGGAATTCAGAGCACTGGCTATGCCAACAATACCTAGACTGACTGCCCCTGGATACATGGGTTCTTTCTGTCTCAGCCAGGCAATTATAGTTCTGGCATCTTGGGTAGTCTCTGAGCTCAAGAAGATTTATAAGTTTCACAGCGAAGTGAGCTGAGTAAGATGATTGCTTTTGCAAACAGACCCCAGGAAGGTTGTAAAACTTTCTTGACAAATTTTAAATGTAAAATGTAATTGTAGAAACAGCACAATAGGTAATTCAATACACACGATGCATAGTCAGATATGCATTACAATTTAATTTTAACTTGGAGAATTTACCTGTGTGAGAGACCTTTTAATTAAAAAAGCTGTAATTTACTGTTTCATTGCAGTATACCAATGGTGAGGTTTCCATACTATGCCTGTATTTGCCAAAAGACAGGAAACCTAACAGGAAAGCCAAGTAACCACAGGCCACAGTATATGCATTATGGGGAATGGGCTTATTGAAATAATTGCAAAGAATTCTCTCTGAATCAATGGCCTTGAGTTGACTTTAACTTCCTTAAAATGCTTATAATCTTTTTGTATGCTTCTAAGCATTTCAATGCATACTGAGCATATGATATTGCTCCACTTTTATATCCAATACTATCCTTTATGAGGAAAAATCACAGTACGCACACATGCTTATCTCCCGAAAACACAATTCAGGGGTTGTAAAAAGAGTCTTGTATCCCTTGGGGGATGTTAAACATTAATAATAATGATAGGGATATGTAAACAAAGACAGTGTCCTTGTTGGATTTACACACATGTAGCTAAGAGTAAGTACTAAATGAAGTGAAGGCCTAAGAGACCTTAAGAAAACTTGAATAAATGGTTCTTCAAAACCTAGGAAAGTTAAGCCAGCTAGAAGCATATTAAATGATCTTTCATATGGCCTGGCATCTGCATTCACCACAGTGTTTCTTAGTGAATACATACACCACAACACACCTAGAAAAACAAGAAAAACAACTAGGCTGGAGTTGGGAGGAATTAATATATTTTTTGCCTTGCATGCCACCATGTTGTACTTCAAACAACATCATTTAATTGGTAATATGCATTAAATTTCTCTCCAGCTTTACTAACTACTGCAAAAATTATAGCTGTTTTCTCCTTTGTCTCCTCTGCCTTGCAGACAGAGAATTTATCTCTATGATCTCCTCTGACAGTCAATGCTACACAATGACCTCAACACAGTATATATGAAGATTACTATTATCACTTGTAATTCATATCCTCCTGTAATGACACCACATATTTCAACTGAATGTTTGGAACTTCACCCATCACTCATCACAACTTCAGGGCTAGATGACATGGACACAGTGTACCCTGCATGAAAAAGGAGATGCAGTCCTCATTCCAGAAAAACGCACAACAAATGAAGAAATGACTCAAAATTATTAGCATCCTTTTAACTGCTTGGATGGTGAAAGAAAGCGCATGTTTTCAAGACTTACCTGAGGTTCCAGAGGCAGAAGTACTTCTGTCTGGAGAGACTGTAGAAGAAAAAGACAACCCCATAGTAGGTGAAGCATCCAAAGTCTCATTTTGTGTGAATTGCGTTCCATTTGCTTGTGCAGCTGGAAAAGAGACAGATGTTCAGGTAAGACCAACCTGTATAAGCACTGTCTTAGATCCTGGACTACCCTCAGATAAATACTCCAGCCATCATAGAAAAGACTTAAGGTCAGAAAGCACTACAGCTTCTGGTAACTGCCTATCAAGGAACCAACCATCTCTATGGAATTGTGACTACTGACATAGCTGAGGCATCTTTAAAGCACATTGTAGAAAGAGAAACAGCCTCATATCTGTGTCAGAAGACAACCCAGAGCTCTGAATTGGAAGCCTCGAATAGTTAGTCTTGCACCAAGAGCAACATGAGCAGAGGAGAGAAGCTCAACTTACTGCCCTCTGTATTTTCCTTCATTTTAAAATCAATCAATCAATCAATCACTCAATCAAGCTTCAGTTCCAACTGTCACATAATGTGATACTGTAAAAAGTTTAAGGGATTGCAATTAAGCAAAGTGTTAATTATTTCATTCTGTGCTGTTGAGGTCTAGGAAATAACGTATCCTTGAAAACTGATGTATGAAAAATAAATTGTCTTATTTCTGCTCTCACTCAGTTAACAGAAGATCAAGGCTACTATGCCACAAGATTCGCAGCCTAAGGTGAGGCCAAGGCAATGGTGCAGGGCATGACCTGGGCCCCTGGAATTGAAGGTCACTGAATGATGAGAAATAATTTAAGCTATTTCAGCATTGCCCATAATTGCTACATCTATACTCAAACCTCAGCATAACAACAGGCAAGACAGTGCCTACTGAATAAAACATGGAGGTGCCCAAGAGTAACCTTATACTTCCTGATATAAATCAGAGAGGCAACCGAGCTGTAAACTGTTTTCAGTGCCTCTTTATATGAATTTCAAACACTGGGACTAAAACAACTTTAAGACATGTTTTACTCAGAGAGCAACATCGCATACATGCAATGTGTAAATCTTAAAGCATGTGATGAAGCATTCCTCATCTAGAAACTGATTACCAGTTTGGCCCCTAAAAGAACCCAAAGCTCCCTATTCTACCACCACACACCTTTAACTTGGCCCTTCCCTTCCCCTCTTGATCATCAGTACGTTGGAAAGGCAAGCTTCAAAAATCAATGAGCTAAGAAAGAGTGAGCTGAAGCTGCTGGAGTTGGGGGATTCGTGTAACTTTGGCAACTGAGAGAAGCTGGTCAGGCAGAGGTGGCATCTTTCAAGGTCGAGGCAAATGAAAATTATGTAAAACAAGCTTAAATGTCTAAAACTTTCATTGGGATTCTGGTGACAAGAAGTAGAATTTCATGTCAGCTTCCTTCAGGAATTTCAATAGGCAAGTCTAACCTGCAGTAGAGATAAGTGTAAAAAGCCCCTCTACCTCATTTTTTACTGTGGTATAGGTCAAGGATCTGAGAACTTTAATAATTCCTGCATTCTCCTCATGGAAGCTTTGAACAAATCTTTAAAAGAAAACTGTTTCCACATTTGATTCTTATTGTGGTGGCTTCAGACTCAAATTTTATATGTTGAATTTTAATCTGAGATCAATTTTTAAAAAAGAAAGAAAACCCGAAGTGCCTCCCTCTCCCTACAAGATGCACAGGCTCGTAACAGTAAGAGCAGCCATCTTGTGGCTCCCTTGTCATGGGTTAGTAAAGGATTGCATGGGAAAATGAAAAGCAAGTCAGAATAACAGTAAGCCTTCATGTGCAGAGAAATTCAAACACGAATATGCTTTGTGAACACTGCAAAACAATCAGGTGAGTGGGAGAGAGGAGGAGGGAGGCAACCAGTTGCCCTGTAAGCCCATGGAGGGCTGTTTTCCCATGGGGATCACTCGTTCCTATCAGTCCTGGCAGCAGCCCAGCCTCGGGTGCTCCTCTTGTGTTTGGGAGTTGTGAGAACAGATTGTTCTCAGGAACACGGGCTGTATGCTGGATATGCCTTGGCAGGGGATCGGGAGGGGAGGGATGATGGCATTCCTATTTTTTTTTAAAAAAAAAAATTCAGCCTGGGTAAGATTCTTCCAATGACCCAGGCAGCATCAGGTATGGCTTACACCTTTACCTAGGGCTTAGCGTGAAGCTTGTTGCATTTATTTCAACAGACTGCAGAACAAGCTCAGTGTTCCCTGTGTCAAGGGGTGAACTAGATGTGCTACAGGGCAAAAATCTGTGTGCCAGTTTTCACCACTTCCAAGAGGAAAACCGCAACCTGGTGGGAAAGGTTTCCTTAATTCCACTGCAAGATTAAATCCTAGCAACCCAATTCTCTGCTGACTTGTGGCTTTGAAGCAGCATCCAAGCCTCACGCCTAATACACAGCACAGCTCTACCACCAACACATTTAGCAGATGAGACAGCTTCTGCACCAAAAACCGGCGGGAACAGAAGCATCCATACCCAGCCACTGCTCCTGTACTCTCCTGCAGCACTGACAGCACAGAATGCCTGCTAGAAATCCGCCTTCTCGGTAAATCCCGTAACTCATCTCTATGCGAGGTTTAACTTGATCTCAGCAGCAGGAGACGGCACAAGCCCTCGCTGCGGTGTCCGTGCGCTGCGCGGGGACAGGCGGGGGACTCAGCGCGGGCGCGGTGACTCAGTGCTGCCATCCCCACCGACACGTCGCTGCAGTAATTCATCACGCTTCGCCTCAGCCAGCTGCAGCACAGATTCCTGCCTGCTGCCAGGGGGAGGCCTGGCCTTGCAGAAAAGCAGCACAGCAGAGAAGGGCGGCTGCGGCTGCGGCTGCTGCTGCTGCACCCGCGCTCGCATCATCGCTTAATGGGCTTGTTGTCAACAGCTGATTATGAATAAAAATGGTAAAGCAGTATAGAGTGTAAAATAGCTGTCCAAATGGGAATGATTGCTGCAGCAGCAGAACTCTCTGGTGGTGATGCAGCTCTCCCTGCTGATATTTTGATAAGATAAATGACAGTGTGTTAACACGTATTTGGCAAAGGGATAATCAACAACAGGGAACCTGAAGCTGCTCTGCAAAGCTGCTGTCCGAGCTTCAGGAATTTCCTTACTCTCTGTGCTCTGAAAACCCTTCAGTTTCTTTAACCAGCTGAAATTTGACACATATCCTCACTTGATCTTAGCATCGTTTTCTACTTAATCTACATATAATTCACATATATTTTAGCATTTCCCAACAGTACTTTAAATTTTCTTCACAGTAAGCTGTTAACTAGCTAGTTTTGACATCCTAAGATGCTTTAACCCACAAATACTCGGCATACACTCTTTGCAATGCAAAGAATAGCGGCACCTGTGTGTGTCGAAACCTTTCTTGACCAATAAAAGATTCACGGAAACACTTTTAAGGGGAGAAAACCAGCTCCACCCAAGCCATGTTAAAATACCAGCACAAAAGCTTTGTTAGATGGAAGACTAAAGTTTTTCCTTTGAGCTCGTATTTTTAGCATTAACACCTATATAGGCCTTGCCCCCATAATCAGTAGCCTGAAAAGCCATTTGCATTAATGAGTGCATGAAAGCTTTGAAAAATCCCATTGTAGCAATCCCAATGACATTTTTGCCCATTCAGATGAATGAAAATTGGCTAGGGAGGTAACCAAACAGATCTCAGTTTTAATGTTTACATCCATAGTTGATTGCATCTGCTGTCTGCAGCTTTACATTTTCTGGTAAGCAAAAACCATAAGTATTTTAAAGTACATAGTTCAAAACTTCTCTCTGCAAAAAATGTCTCATAGGCCAACTATATTCAGTGTCTACCTATACCATGTGCTTACAGCATGAGGAAAATTGAGCAATACCTGTTAGTATAATCCTTTTCTGGTAGCATTACTAAAGTAAAACGTCCTTCATATTAACCAGGAGTTTGATAAAAAGAGAAAAAATTATATCCTCCACTCTTTCCCTTTCTCACATTTAATATACCATTGCACCATAATGCATCATCATCCAGAAGAGTGGCACGAGATAATTCAGAAACACAGAAGTCAAAAATCCACTCTTATTTGTCATTTAACACCTTGAGTACTGACTTTGCATAAGATGCTTGATCCATATCCAAAGGGAGGAAGAACAGAAATTTTTGTAGTATTTAATTTCTTATTCTCTTTGATAACTTCAAGTGTCCCAGGATATGAAATCCTGATTGCAGATGCAATTTTCCGTCATGTGACACCATATGAATTCTTGTTTCAGGGCCTGAACCTCACAAGTGAGGTCACTGACTAAATGTGAACTCTTGGATTTGACACCTTATATTGATAAATAAGAAGGCTAAGGAGACCAGTCTAATGTTGGCTTCTAATATAATAAACAGGGCAGGAAGGCAAGAAGGAGAGACTGTACTTGTGACCCGCAGAGGAAAAGAATACTGAAGTCTTCTAAAAAAAAAAAAAAAAGACAAAGACGTTTGCATGATTTCAGTGTATGGAGCACTGGGGGCTTTTCCTGAATCTATAATAAAAGGTGACAGCAGCCACAGAAATTGCAGCAGAGACAGGAAGCCCTGTCAAATCTTAGTTGTGTGAATGCAATCATTTGCTGAAGCTTTTAGCAGGGATTGAAGCAGAGAAAGGGATGACTTCCATTACAAAACAACAGAGTCACCTCCTTTTTATTAAAAATCAGGTGCAGTAAAAGTAAATTTTGAAGTGTCATAAAGGCACCACAAATTTCTGCCTCAGTTTCATATAGCCCGTGCAAAAAGGGGGAGAAATAAGTGCCAGTGAAAAAGAGAGAGTAGCCAATTTTCCTCTCCTGACCATTTTGAGAGCAGGAGTCTTGCAATGCCTGCACTGGCTTCAGGGAGTGCAGCTCCCCCAGCCTGTGCTGCTGCCGGGCAATGGTGGCAGAGGCTGGGAGGATGAAGTGAAGCCAGGGACACCCTGCTGTGCCCGTGAGTGGGGTGGAGATGAAGGGATGGCTCCAGGGACGGCTGCAGGCAGCAGCCAGATGGTGGCAGAGGGCCCGAGGGTTTTCTGCAAGGCTGGGCACACACACAGCAGAGCCCCCATGCCACGCCCTGTCCCAACACCAACACCTTGTGCCCCATCCCGCTCCTCTGTGCTGAAGCAAAGGCTATGATTTTTCTTGAAATGGAGACCAGAATTTTGTCTTAAAAAATCACTAGAATTGGTTTTCACATACACATATTATTTCCAAGTACTGCTTTTGCATTAAAACATGATGCAAAGTTTTCTAATGATGCAGGGCATTTTCTAATGTCCTGGACACACTGTCCCAGTTTTCCTTCTTAGAAAGGGGATTGAGAGGCAGTTTTTAGGTTACTTTACCAAGCATTTTTTAATCACAAATTTGAAGGGAGGGCTGGGCCTACCTTAAATGAGGAGTTTTAAAACCAAATCACAACACAGGCTGCCAGGCACTAAACTTTTTCTCATGGAGAAAGAATGCAAGAGGAATGGAAAGGAAGCACGTTGCTGAATGCTTCTTGCCCAGGCCCGTCACACCTCCAGCATCGCTGTACCTCCAGCAGCACTTTTTCAGTGCAGAGCAGTGGCTGGAGCTAAGCTGCACTGGCAGGCATGCCTTTCCTCATTAGCTTTCCTTCCCCTGCCAGGAGCTCTACCTGTCACCAAGGTTTAGTTCCAGGTGGCTGTGCTGCTCCGGTACCCACAAGCCAGGAACCTCTGCCAAACTGAAAGGACCAGGAATCACATCCGTAATGCCACATGCCATGCCACGGGTTTCTGACAGGGCTGCAGTGTCACAAACGCAAGTTTTAAGAGATTCTTCGGGGCCTTTGGTATCACTTTGAGGAGCAGCTTGTGCATTGCTCAGGCTGTATGTATTCTGTGACTCATTGACACTGGCATTTAAAAGCCAAGCCAAAACTCCAAAGGTTTTGGGCTGACAATCAGACCACTCCTTACACAATGCACAGTGGGAAAGCTGCATCAGTAGAAGATGAAACCACGAAGTGAAAGGGAATAGTTGTCCAGGCTGCTTAGGAGGCTTGGGTCCATGAGGGGTGGCTTTAAAGGAAAAATTGCACAAAGAAAGCATGTAGACTGCTTTCCAGGAGTCCTTTTTTAGGCAAATAAGCCAAGGGAAGAGACATCACATTCTAATAATTTGTCACAGTTCAGTATGCTGTAAACATCAATTCTGAGAGCATTGGTGTACCTCTGACTGCCTAGGTAAATATCCGGTATATTTATTTTTAATTTTTTAGTTAATTAAGTATAAAAAAAATGGAGTGTTTCAGAGCTCTGGTTCATCAAAAGACTGGCACAAATATTTACAGTGCACATCACAGACAAACAAGGGAGTCTGAATTTCATCTTAAGTTTACTGAGTTCCTTTTGGATGTTATTATACTTTTCAAAATTAACCCAACAACTTTCTGGGTATGTGGGTTTGATTTTTTGTTTGGCTGGGTTTTGTGTGGTTTTTGTCCTTTCTTTTTTTTCCTTTTGCTTGTGCACTTTTTGTTTATTTTGTGGGATTTTCCTCTTTTTTTTTTTTTTTTCCTAAAATCCAATCTGATATTCCAGGCCAACACACATGCTATTCTGAAGATTTATGGAAAATAAAAGAATATCCTTAGATTGATGCAGAATAATTAGTACCACCTCTCTTTCAGTACTATGACTCACAATAATATCAAACATGATTAACCATAGTGTTGTAACAGATATAAAAATAAGAAGCAAAGGGGTGTTGTTCTGACACCATTCTGATCATGTAGAATATTATTTTTGACTAAATACTTATTTTTAAAAAAAAACAAACAAAGAAGAAAGTAAAAAATTAAAACATGTCTCCCAATTACAGGGAGATTTAAATCCTGTGTAGTGGCTTCAGATCATCTCCGTTACAAATTAAAGGTGTAATATTCTTTGTGGAAGATTTTAGGGCAAGATTCATTAAAGATATGTAATACGGTAGGATGAAGAGCTCTTCTTCCACAAACCACCAAACTACTCTTTTTGACCTCCTCTTACTGTTTTTCAGAGTTTTACAGAAATGTAGCATAGAATGAATCAGAAACGACTCAATGAAATTATCACTTACTCTTTGTTGTGCTGAAACTTGTATTTGCTGCTGAAGTCACCACTGGTTGTTGTGTTGTAACTTGTGTTGTTTGTGTTGAAACACCAGGTGAAAAAGATGTGGGGCCTAACACAGGAAAGACATTCAATTTATTTCCTCAATTTTGAAAACACACACAGGAACACACAAAAAATACACCCACTGCCCTATTTGCAGCCTGATTTTAAATTATCAAAAGGATATTTAATTTGAATTGAAGGTCAGCAGGGGCAGGCCCCCTTTCACTGCAGAGAAAGCCACTCCCTGTCCCATAGGGGGGTCATCCCACTGAAGGCAAGCCTTTGAGCCTGGCCAGAAGGAAGCTCCTGCACACACCTGCAAGGTTTCACCAGAGTTCCCTATCTGTAAAACAAATTCCCAAACCAAGAGGTACTGTTGCCTCATTTCCTGAATGACCACTCAACAGCATCAATTAACTCAGATTTTCACTTACTGCTTGTGGTGGTTTCTTTTGTAGCTCTGGTTGCAGCTGTTGTCTGCACTGACACTTCCAATGTTGCTTGTGAAGGCGTTGTTCGTAAAGTTGTTGTTTGTGAAGGTGTTGTATTCACAAATTCTGCTTCTGCAAGAAAGGCATTCACATCATTATTAATTAATTTTATCATGCCTAAATAAACATCACATTCCTCTAGCTGTGTTCTCTTACCAAGGCAGTGAATTTCTGTTTAAAGGCTGGCCCTTACAGAGTTTTATTACCCACACATTTTGAAAGACTATTCAAAGGGCATGTGGCTGGTCTCAGAGGGGAGGTTTGGTGTGTAAACAATCCTCAAGCTGCCTACTGAAAGGAAGCAGCTGAACCTTCCAGGCAGCCCCTAAAGGAGAGGCACATGGTCTTTGGGGGTTATACAGAGGTGCTTGGCGTGACTTCTAAGGGAAGAAGTGAGAGGAAAGGAGCCTGGTGTGGATGGATGGATTCACTGGGCTGCTGGACTACCCCTCTGAGCAGCACTTTGCTGCATACCCGTTTAGCAGGAGGAGGGATGTAAAATCTCCATAAAGAAGTGTGAGTGACACATAGGAACGCAGCTTATGGATCACAGGAAAAGAGCTGAAGGGGAAGAGACTCCACTAGTCTTGGGGCAATTTTTCCCTCTTCCCTGTGCTTGTCCACCTCAAGCCACATTTGAGTCTTCTTCACTGGCCATCAAGACACTCTTCCTCTGCACCCAGATTTCTGGGGAAAAAGGAGAACCCAGCAGGCCTTCCTCTTTGGACTGAAGCTTAGGACATTGTAGATGACATGAATAGTATTCTCTAGTAAATTATATTCCTTGGGGTGAACTTGGTGCCCTTTTTAAGTTTATTCCTAGTACTCTCAAGAGGAGTGAGACTTGGAGGCTAAGGGGAAGGGAAAGGGCTCCTACAGACAGTCAGGGATGCCTTCCCAGCCGCTGCTGGTATGGAAAGATGAGAGCAGAGCTGCTCAGCCATCACTAAGGCAACAGCAAGGTCTAAATCACCTTGTGCTGTGCATGGATGGCATACTGCAAGTTCGATGCACCCCTGGCACTTATGCAAAGGAATGGATTTACCAAATTACAGCCAGGGAATTTGGACTAAAAAACCCCATAACTAATCAATTCAAGAGTCCAGCTTTCAATTCTGTAATCTAGTGCAAACACAAAGTGTTACTGTCAGCTACAGTGGCTCATTTAAATACCTGACGTCCCTACTACCTCTTCTAGCANAGGCTCATTTAAATACCTGACAAATGCTACCTCTACGTCCCTACTACCTCTTCTAGCACTTTTAGTGGACTGCATACATAAAAGAATAGGAAGAAAGTATTACATGCCACGTAATTTTCTCTCATATTACTTAAGTACTTCTAAACGTAACATTCACACTGGAACTTTGCATTTCTTTCTCTGCTCTCAGTTTTCTGGCTGAGAATCTTTTCACCTAGAATAGCCATGCCTCAAGGAATGGGCCTCCTTGTTCCACAGTCACCTGCTTTAATCTCACAGTGGGTTTCTAAAGCTTTTCTCAGAGGGGCATAAATAACAACAGAGCTTCCCCTTCTGTGACAAAAAGCTGCAAGAAAAATTTCAGTGAAACATTCAAGGAGTTCATTCAGTGTGAGGTGTTGGGCCTTTATGAAATGTCTTTTAAACAGACATAAACATCACTGTGTTTGAGAACTGCAACACAGTTTGAATTGGACTAATTCTTCTGCTGTTACAAACATAATACATGCATATTTCACTTGGTTGCATCTTATCCACCTCCATTGCTAGCACTTCAAGTGTATACTTCATAATTGCAGTGCTTTCAAGCTCCTTAGCAGACTCATTAGTATCCTTAGTTGTCAAAAAATAGAATATTGTGTCCATGTTTTCCTCTCTCACATGTATAACTTATTAAATGCAGCACTCTTCAACATCCAGACTAAAAAAGGAGTTCACATTAATGAAATATGGTTAATATTGATTTTCCATACAGTTTCATAGCAAAGTTGCACAATAAAAGAGAACTGAATGTGACAGTCAAAGCTGTAAACCAGAATTACTAACTTTTAACATTGGAAGCAGATATTTTTTTAGTTAAGTCTTCTTGAACTGTGAGTTTTGGTAAATTATTGATCTCTGATCTCACTTGAGTCACTCCTTGAGGGCATAGGAACTCATAGAACCTTTTTTACCTGAAAAAAAATCCCCGTAGCCTGCTCAAATTAACTGTCTCCATACTAAGATACTTCAATCTTTTCTTCGCACCAGAGTTTCATAAGAAACTCAGGGAAATACATTGCTCTACAATCAGCCTGTATGAAATAATTCACCTGATTTCTCCCAAAAGCTGGAAAAGCTGAAAGCTAGAAAGACAACAGGAGCTTCAGAACACCAGATAGCAGTGAATTGGAACTCTTACCAGCTTTTGATGTTACTGAAGAAGTGGCTGCATTGACAGTAGAGGTTGGAATGTCTTCTGAAAGAAACACAGAAAGAATCACATTACTTCTGCACATTCTAGATCTATTTAGCACAACACAGTCATATTAGCAGAGAGCAGCAAGGACCTCCCTGGAAAATCATGTCCAGAAGCTTATTAGAAGAAGCAACCAAATCATATAACTCTGCTACCAACCTTTTCAAGCTGTATCCTAAATCTCTTCATTTTGCTCTGACTGCTGTAATGGGGAGCATCTGCTGCTGCCTCCCACCTTGGACTGCCTGTTGGTTTCCTGCTGGTGTCTTGGTGTCTCCCAGATGAGTTGGGGGAGGGGGGAAATGGAGCAAATGAAAGGTTTTTTTGCTATCTCCTCCTTTCCTTGAGTACATTGAGTAATGACTGACTTTCCCCACTACCCCCAATGCAGTGCTCCAGCTATTGGGATTTTACCATAGTAAATGATGCCAGTCTTAAAAGGTCATGTTAGTAGGTGGCTCTTCAATATTATGAAACAAACCATCCAAAAAAGAAATTTCAATGAACAAAAAGTAAAAAAGTTTCTGTCTCTTCTTACTGTGCTGAAAGGTTGTAACAGCATAACTCAACAAGTGTTCTGGCTTCAAAGATTTTCAGTCTTATTGCTCAGGTGTCCATATTTTTCTACTAAAAAAAGTTAGGGGGTGTTGGAGGGGGTGAAAAAGCTACACTGACTCAGAAACAGGCATTTTTCAACCATTTTAGGCTGCTGTGAGACAAATATGGGTACATTTGTGGAGGAATAGATCAACTCTGTAACTGAATGGGAGAGGAAAATGGAACAGGCTAATTCCCCAGTGCTGTCAGGTTTGAAGCGTGACATCCTGTCAGGCTGCATCAGCATGCTGTAATACAGACATGCTAAACTGAGTCAGGACAGCATGTCAGTATTCTTGTGTGACTCCATTCATGGTAATATCTGCAGGCATTCTCCTTTTTTTTGGCTACAGGGCAGAACAGTCAGTTTTGTTCCCTTTGCTCAGTGTACTGCGCTCCAATTAACATTTCACGAGCTCCACCCGGGGCCTGCAAGAGCCACAGATCTAACCTGGAAAAAAAAATACAACATAATACAATGGCAGGGACTCGGCAGAAACATATTAAGGTCTAATGGGAGGAGCCCTTACAGCTCCTCTTCGAGCAGTGTGTTATCCACCCTCTTGTCACCTGTGTGTTTCTAAAGGGTCTCAGCCCCTTCCCAGTGAGCCCCGCTTTCTTGGACATCTTTTCTAGGTGTACTACAGCACATTCTGGCCCAGCTTGATATGGGTATATCCTATATAAAATTAAATTAGTCCCCTACGAGCCTGCTACCACCCCAGCTCTGCTGCCCAGAACAGTCACAGTCACACCATGCTCACTTGTGCACACTGCATTTAAAATACAGCTTTTCCTGCCATTTAGCTATCCAGTCACAGTAATGCTTCAGAGCCCACACTTGAAATACTTGGAAAACAAATTTTATCCAAAGAGACCTAGAGGCAATCTTGTTACCCTAAACAGCAAGAATTTTCCCATCTCTTCATTCCCATTATGTGCTGCTGACAAAGCTCCTGTAATCCCCCACACCACAAGGCCACAGCATCAGAACAGAATGTTTTTTCAACAGTGCCTACATTTCATATGGTTTTGTTTTAACATATCTCAGTAGCTACCATGTCTGTAATGCCAGCTAAATGTACTAGCTGGCCAATTAGCTCTTTCCCAAACTCACTTTTCCCAAAACTCTTCCTCTAATCAGCATGACTTTGTAGAAAATTCATTGCAGAACTTAGATTATTCATCCTTTAAAGGTGTTCCATTTAATAACCATGTTGATAGGCCAAGGCCAAAACTAAAATAAAAACGTGAATATAAGTCACAGTTTTATTATGACTCACTATTTGTTGATTTTATCACAGGTTAGAGATAAACTAAGGTGAATTCAATTAACAGAGTACAATAGAGTTTTATGAATTAATTGTTTTCTTAAAATGATGAATAATTGAGTATACTTCAAAAATGTTTAAAACTCGACAGGATTTTAGGGGTGAACTGGCTGATTAAAAGAAATGATAGAACTGATGGCTTATTATAATCTTATTTGCAATGTTAAATTGTAACTAAGGAGACTCCTATGGGGCATAAAAGCAAGAGATCAAAAAATGATTGAGAACAGAATTTTCACCCAATTAGAGACTGCTGATAGACAAAGAGAGGGACAGAAATCTTCATTTTTCTGCTCGTCAGGTTGGCTGCAGCCTCAGATGACGGACAACTAAGTAAAGTCACAATTGCGTGCTTTTTAGCCATTTTGAATGCAGTGATCCCTTTGATATGAGAGCACCTTGATGTACTCTGATGTAGGAGCAGCCAAAATCTACTCAGCAATTGCTCCCACATAGAAACCACTGCCATTCGTTGTGTTTGCTGGCAATAAACCCAGCTAAAAGAGCATAGGTGACCTGTGATGCAGCACCCTTGTGTCTGGAGAATACACATGGAGCTAAAAGGCTCTCAGACACTCTGGGCTCAGTAAAGGGGGGATGGTAGTGGTGGTAAGATCCAAAAAGAAAAAAACAACTCATGTCTTAAAGCAGATAATAAGGCAAGAACATATCCAAGCTGGGAGAAACAACAGGAGAGGAAGAAGAGAGGGGAAGGGCAGAAAGGCCTAGAGACAGTAAGACTGTCATGGTGGCAGGAAAAATATAAGAAGGAATTAAGAAGACATCCAAGAACATGTGACACATGGCCACAAGACCAAGCTGAAAAGAGAGTAACTGTTGTGATCTGATTTTCCGGGTTTTTTTTCCCCAGGTTTACAGAATTTCCATTTATTATCTTTTCTAGCTTGGATTTAAATGGCATATTCGCTCTAAAATGAAGGCAAGAGTACATTTATGGCACTTCAGATCTTGAAATGCCTAAACTGAAACACTGAATTTACTTTTCTTCTTTCAAATTCAGAAGGAGTCCCTGAATTTAGACAGGGCTGACCAATGGCCACAGTTGTCCTGAAACTGTAGTTTCTGATGTAAGCTTCAGTCTCTAAGATCTGAGCCTGGAATTCTCACAACCTTTTATCTCTCTCTCTTATTATTTCTACCTTTACACCAGAAAGATAAACAGGTCCTGACCTTGTGTTAGTTTGGTACCTGTTATTGCTATAATTAGGACAGAAATACAGTTTGACTAGATCATCTCCCTTTAACCAGTCCTTGCACACTGATCCCCTGTGCTGAAAGCAAAACCATGTCTTAGGCACTGCTCAAGGCACTCAAGCCCTCCAAACAGAATGGAAGTGTACCTGAATACATCAGTTTAGGGATCAAACTTAAGGTTTAATTGCTGATGTAGAACTAGGCTTTCTACATGGGCCTTCTACCTGTTAGAAGAGGTTTAAGTACAATTTTAAGAGTGTTGTTTGAAACCATCAACTCTTTCCTTGCTATTTGAAGATCACAAATAAAAAATCTATTAATGAAACACTCCAGGGGAAAAAAAAAAAACAACCAAAAAAAAACCAAACAAAAAAGCCCCACCAAAAACAAACAAACAAAAAAAAACCCCAAAAAACTCTCCCCCCCACATATTTTGTTCTGAAAGAATTAATTTTATAGAAGTAATATTGTTTCTAGTGCATTTAATCCTCAAGGGCTCATACTTAAGATTTTCCCTCTATGGTCATATAAACTAGATTTTAAATGGGAATCAAGGTTCTGATGTAATTCCGAGAAAGGCTTAAGCTGATAACAACACGTAGTGAAGGATATTAAATTAAACAAAGTCATTTGCAAACTTTGTGAATTTGAAGAAAACCCAAAAAACCCCACAACCTTCATGTCTTCATATTTCTTTAGTATGCAAAGCAATACACAGAGCATGGCAAGCTTCACACATGCATTCAGATGTGTCTGCAACAGGACCTGCACACAACTGCTCAGGCTGTGGCAGCACTTGGTGTAAGGAAATCTGTGACCCCACTAACAGCACCATGCTGGGTCACGGCCACTTCACTGTCATCAAAAGTCAGAACTGCAAAGTGTTTTTCCAGCCTGGTCTCACCATAGTTTTGCACTGCTGCAAAAGCTCTTAACACAGCATCCTGCAACATAAGCCATTTTCCACCTTAGGATTTTCTCCGCTGTGAATATCTTATACTGGCAGCTGGAAGGACAATGCGGACCCTGAACAAAGTTACACCGGCTGTGTTTAAGGTGAACCCCTGTGAAGTGTATTTAGATACTACAGGCAGTGCTAAAATCCATAAGACAGGGAGAAAGGCCACACCCTTTGCTGCCTGATGCCAACCAGCTGGAAGCCTGTGATTCCCACTGCCTAGGGAGGTGGGAAACCACCTCCGGTTTGCCAAGCTGTTACTTTCCTTTCAGTCACGTCTCTCTTCAGCAACAAACCTATTCAAATCCTAGATGTGGAGATCTTATATTTAAGTTCAACTTTCTGCTTCTTCACTGTAGCTACTGGTCCTGGTTTGCAAGCTGGTGTCACACGACAGAGGAAGCCCACTGCAAAACAGTGGGAAAAACTTATAGGCATGAGCATAGGGGAAGACACAGAGGAAGAAGAATCTCCGGGGCCAGAAACACATAACACTCTCCCTGCAAAAGGCAAAAGCACCTGAAAACAGGTGAAAGAGATGGATATTAGGGAAGAGAGAGCATAGATGCAAAGCCCCGTAGCTGGAAAAGGAGACAGGGACAGGGCTCTTCCTGCAAGGCATGGGAACAGGCAGCAGCAACTGGGGCAATGTGGGATTTGGTTTTTGCAGAGGAAACATAAACTGGGTGGACTGGAGGCAGCCAGCAGCAAGAGCTGAGGGGAGGAAGGAAAGGGAAGTAGCTGTCACAATTTCTTCGGCAGGGAACAGGGAGAAGGCAGGAAACACAACCTCGGTGCCAGCACAGCCCCAGAGCTCCTCGTGCTCAGCCAGGCATGTGGCTAGCATGGCCCAGCACTAAGCACCAGCACAGAGCTGCTGGGAATTACCAATCCCCGGGCAAACGGCACTGCTTCCACAAAGCCTGCTGAAAGCACCCAGTAAACAGCTCCTGCACAGAGAAATACTGACAGGGCAGCTGCCAAGGACTGGCCTCAGCCAATGTGGCTGGAGGATGTCGAGGGCTCCCCTCCTCAAAACATTAATGAGAAGCATTGGATGAGTGCCCCCATGTTACCGAGTATTTGAAACAACCCAAGCACAGCATGATTTGCCTCTCTGCATGTGTGGACATAGAAATCCGGGCACTTAACTAGCCAGTTTCATGGGGGTTTTTATTGCCTCAGAAGAAATGCAAACTCCCTATCAAAGGCTTTTAATCACAAGACTTCTCAGTGTGCCTTCTGCTCACATGAAGCTTGGTGGATATCTCTATTACTGTGTTCTACAGAAGGATGAGTACATTGTTTGCACTCCATAAAACAATAAATGTGCTCAGCATGCTCATCAGCACTCCAGCCTGCCTTGAATGAAGGCTCCAAGCTCTGCACTTCTCTTTATTTAAACCTGTTAAACCTATTTAATAGGTTTTAATTAAATCCTTTAAAGCTATTTAAACACCCAGATTGCCACCCTTTGATTGTGACATATTTGTTTGTCCACATGTAAGATAAAAGGTATGCATTTCTAAGCACTATATTATAGTACAAAAAATAAACTGTCACCCCCCTCACCCTGGTGTTAGTCACGCTAAATAAATTTGAAAAATGTTCTCAGTGGGTGCAATTTCGTATAGAAAGCTTTATACATATTGTGCATTGCTGAGTAGAACAAGCAAAAGAAAGAAAGACCCTTCCCTTGCAACAGGAAGGAATACGAGTGTTGGTGTAAGTCACCCCCACCCAGAAGGCAGAGAGAAAACTATGTCCTCCTCTGGGTAATGCTTACAACGCTTTTCCCTTACCATGTTATTTGCAAGCCTATTTTTTGTTTCCCATGAAAGAGTGTGTTTGAGTAGGGCAGATATAAAACAGCCAGAGCGGAAGCTGTGCCCAGGTCAGTTGGTAGCTCTCCTCTGCAATGTGCTGCAGAAGTTAGGAAAGTCACATAGTTCTGCTCTATATTTGTGATCTCCAGTAGCATGACTAATTGTATAATTCAGGAAAGGGTCACTGCAGTATCTGCTATGATGTATTTATTTTTAGAACATCCGGGATCAGCCCAGACACCCATTTCAGCCACACCCGCCCCTGCCACTCTGTTCCTGACAAAGCTCTGAAAGCCTCTGGAACATCAAAATGCAGTTCCTGTCAGAAAACTCTGTGGAAACACAGTAAATTGCTTCTATAATTAATGCAATTCCATGCTTAATGGTCCATTGAGACTCTCTTCATCTTTTCCACGCTGCCTAGAACAAAGGTTAAATGGTACAGAATATCCCAAAGGGAAGGCCCCAAATGGGCTTTGCAAGCCCTGAGTGGAGCACAGTCTCACTGGAGTTACTTTATATGCAAGGAGGAAGGGTACACTTCGAAAATATCTAATTTCTCTAATTGGCACATATCGCTGATGAAGACCTCCTTGTCTCTGAGTGTCTTGCCAAGCTAATTGAACCCTCATGTTGCTGTGAATTTCTACCAATCTGATACAACTGCTAAGATCAGATGCAAAACTGAAACTCTTTTCTTATGAGCTTTATGTTAC
Source organism: Pardalotus punctatus (assembly GCA_013400915.1). NCBI lineage: Eukaryota > Metazoa > Chordata > Aves > Passeriformes > Pardalotidae > Pardalotus > Pardalotus punctatus. The sequence continues at coordinate 51,424 of VZTX01000588.1, forward strand.
AAAGTATTCCTATTAAAAAAATAAAGTTGTTACTATAAAGAGCACTTGAACAGAGTGTCAGCACTGAGGACTTAGCCTATCAAAGAGCAGTGGGAACTGCTGCATTAGCCATGCTGGCTCCCGCTCTGAAAAACAGCTTCTGAGGGCAACAGTGGCCCACATTCAGGATGCTCAGGCTTGTCAAAATCTCAGCTCCCAGTCAGTGCATTGGGAAGTCATGGTGAGCTGGGAGCTGATCATATCATGCTGGTGAACAGCTATAGATACCCCTTATACTTTCAATGGCAATGAGAGTAATTGTATTTCCCATGACAATTAGGACTATTATAATTACAATTGTGAATAAGCTGTTCCCTTCCTGCACAAACCTTTCTGCTCTTCTTCAACCTTTTCTCCCATGAAGGACCAATCCCCACTTTCCATTTTGCAACTGGAAACATCATTTTCTGCCAGCTCTTGGAAATGCAAGGTGAAAGCAATTAGGGAAGAAGCAGACAGTGCACTACGAGACAGTGTCTCTAAGCCAGTAAGGTAAATTGTGCACTAGTTCACCAAAATTCAAGAGCATTAAGACATGCCAGCCACATGACTCCATTAGCACAGGGAATGGCTTGCAGAAGTAATGGAATTCTCTAGAGCCATTTGAACTAGACACGATAAAACGTGCAGAGAACCAAAAAACCATTGTGCACTGGGAGGGTTTTTTTGCCTCCAATATGTGTGCTATGTCCTTCCCCTGCTGTCATCAGCACATCTCAGGGACTGGGCTGTTTGGCATAGATCTTGAATAACTTCTTTCTTTTGCTGCATGTTGGAAACTACTGAGTTGTTGCAAGCCCAACTGTTTTTAAAATACATTTGCTGTCTTATGAATCACAGCAAATATATTAATGCACTTATATACAAGAACTCATATATGAAAAAAACTTTCATAAAGGGAACCTAAAGTTGCTCTGTTGGGAGAGCCTTTCTGGACAGCCAGCCTTTGGTGTAGCTACAATTTCCAAGGGTAATGTGATGCGAGGCAAAACAGAGTAACACTCCATAGGATGTCCAGAAAGCTCCATAATTCAAAGAATTCAGTAGTTTTTAGAAAGAGATTTTAACAGTGGTGTGCAAGAATGAGTAACTACAATGGAACTGCACACCCATCCCAAACACTTCCTTCAATACACCACAGACTTCTGAATTTATGAACATCTGTAGGAGCCATGGGCAAATGAGGTTTGGCAACTTGGCAGTAGTTTCAGTGTCTATAATTCCCAGGAAAAGAAAACACCAAAATCTTTGCTTTTGTGGACTTCGAATGACCATGGTAGCATTAGCCATGTATTGTGTCAAAAGCTGCTCTTCTCTATTGAACATGAGACCAGGAATTTGGGTGGAAAGGATTTGAATTTCACATTTCTTTGCAGAGTAATCCTCACCTATTTTTGCCATTTTGTCTAAGAGTGTTTGGCAATGCTTTTGCTTCTATAAGCTTTGAATGAGTTGCAAATACCTATATTTACATCATCTATACTGTTGTGATATATAACCCATGCTGTGATGAGGAGGAGTAATTCATCTGTCTCAGTAAGATGATTTCAGACCATCCTCACATGGGATAGATGGCACACATATACTAATGTTTAGAAGGTTATCAACACTGTATTTCAAATAAAATCTTAGGCTGAATGTTGAGCATGAGAAAAAGTAGGAAAACTAGTAAAAAATTAAGGAGCATATGGGTTTCTGATCACTTCAAGTAATTAATATGCAATGGAAACATATCTCAACAAATGAGTATTTCACAGAGGAAAATAATGCAAATTGGCCAGGAAGGTTTGTAAATCTCCTGGCAATGTTTTCCTCAGACCAACTAAAATCCAAAAAGCTTTTGCCATTCTTATCAGTTGTTGCCTCAATAGCCAAATTTCTCAAGCCCAAAAACCAACATTAATCTCCTGCTAAAGATTATGAAAGAAGACACCTGCAGGAAGCATAAACATCTCATTAATATAATCATATAAACGATTTAACCCTAAAGTTTTGATTACACTGGCACTCCTCAAACTAAGTACCACACTGAGAAATCACACCATTAAGACAAACTGAATGTGCTTTTTAGAATGATTACTTATCTTGTAGAAATCGTCAGACAGCAAGGCTGGTGCAGTGCTCCATCCCAGCAAAACACATAATTTTGTTGGAGTGATAAGACAAGGCAGAAGAGTTACAGCAGGTAAATGTGATGTAAAATGATGTGCCACCTGCTCTGTGGTTTCAGAAACCTGAGATGCATTGCTGTCTACAACATGCAGCTAACACCCAGGAGCTCATTACTGCCATTGAAAAAAAAAAAAAAAGAAAGATTCAAAACTGTTGTTTTGTTTAAACTGCTCTATTGATATTCAGGACACAATTTGCACCTGTACCAAAGGCAAGCATCCACTTTCCACATAAAAGCAGTCAGAAAATCCTTTCCCTGTTTCTAGTTTAAAACATAACCTTTGAAACATCAGCTAGTTAGTCTGGCCTGAAAGGGGTTGTGGTCTACTCTGAGTGCTGAGAAAAATGTCTTTTGAAATTAATTTGGACCCTTCTAGTCAAGCCTCTAGCACATGTGTGGGTAGCACCAGAGGGCTTCCTACCCTCTTCTAAAACACCCCAGCTGATCATGCGTGCTTAATTTTATTCCAAATCATCATATCAGCAAGTGATCAACAGCTCAGTCTCCTCGCACAGAGAGGTAGGGCCAGAAGGCACAGTGTGGAGATAACATCATATTAAATTGTGTCAAACCCCTTTTCCTCTCACAGGTACGTCTGGCTGATACCACACATGCCACTGTTAGGGCATCCAAGGATCCATCTTCACAAGAGGATTGCCAAGGTATCGCTACCTGATATCTCAGCTGCTGGAACAATGACAGTGACTTGCACGGCAGGACATGTTGCAACTCAGGGTTTTGACCCTTCTGTTTAAAAGGGAAAACTGTTTTAACAGAGAAGCCTATTTTTAGAGTGATAGTTGAAACCAGAAGTAGATGTTTGTCTTCTAAAGGAGTCAGGTCTTTAGTTCTTGACTTGTATTTGGAAATAACACCTTCTACACACAAATCCAACTTTGTCTCTCTATTTACAGAATTGCAAAATAACCCATTAAAGACTCTTCTTTGAGCTGTTGCAGCAAAAAATACAAACAACACCCTCTCCCCCCTTCATAAGTGTCATAAATAAAAATGATGGTTTTCCATGAGATTTCACTGTCTTTACATGTTGAACTTAGTCTGACTATCAAATAGCACCAGTTAAAAGTACTCCACTCCATAGATTAAGAGTTTCTTAAATATTATTTTTAATTTGTACTTTTGCAGTACAGATAAAATTACAAAAAAAAAAAAAAATTAAGTACTTTTGCAGGTTTTTCCACACAGGACTCAGATGTATAAACCATTTGAGTCCAAATTAAAGGTACTTTCCTATTTAGGAAAAAAAACAAACCACAAAACTAAACCAAACCAAACCTCAGCAGATCTTTTTTCCTAATTTACAAAGTTGTAAAGGTTAATAAGAACTCTAGGTTTGAATACAGAAAAAAAGAGTAAGCTAAAGAAAAGACAAACATTCTGATAAATTTTCAGAAGATAAAACCATTTTTTGGGCACGTTATATGGCATTATGTATTCCTAGGTTTGGCGCTGAATGCTGTAGGCAACTTGCCCTTCATATTCAGTTTCCATTTATTTTGGCTCTAAATCATAATCAAGCAGGTATCAAGCCATCTGCTTCTATCTTCAGTAAATGCAGCAAACTTGCTTTCAGGTTTGGGGCTACAACATACAATCTTCTTCTGTCCAGTAATAAATACACCTTTAAAATCCACTAGGCAAAAACTGGCCCAATGTGCAAAAGATCTAATGGATTAAAGGAAGGTGGCAGCAGGGGAATAAAACAGCAAACAAACAAAAAAAATCTGTACAGGAATAAAAACTCCATATTCAATTAAAGGCTATGATAAGCTCCAGCACCATAATTTGATTTTGGCTCAAGCAAATCAAAGGTGTAAGAAAGTCTTATCTAAAGACCTTTCTCTAATTTTCAGAAATGAGAAAATGATCCAACTGTGACAGTCTGTGCCTTCCTGGTTGTCCAGAGAACAAATATGAATAATAAACAAGAGTGAGGGGACACCGTTCTCAAAAGTGTCCACTGCTCAAAACAGTTTAGTTAGTATTTAACTTTAAAAATTAATTCTTAAAAGACTTGAAGGCTGGTGAGCTGAGAGCACAGAAGATAGAAAAGGAAAAGACTATCCATCTCCTCTAGTTTACATCAACAAGAGCAGAGTTCAGACAGCTGCAAATGTTTGTAAACACCACAGGAGCCCTGGCTTAGTGGAACTTTTCTCAAGCTGTCAGCCTGGGAGTCAGGATTAATCAGTGGTACTGTAGGCTTGGGATGCTACACAGCATCCCTTTAATGAGGAAGGGGGCTGGGAAATACATATTTTAGGACCGATCCACAGTGAAATGGAACACCTCCAAATTACTTCAGGGGCATTTGGACAAAACTCTCAATGCCAAGATTTGCTCCTACCTTTCAAAGAAAGAAAAACACCCTTTTTTTTTGCAGTGCCATCAATTTTGACAGAGCACTCAAATAAAGCTACTTCTGGCTGTCAACAGGGGTCAGCAACGGGATGTTAATAACCCACCCCCCCGTACATGTTCAACACAAGATGTTCCAGCTCCTACATTCAGGTGCACAACCTGAACGTGTCCAGACTGATGCCAGGAGAAGCACAACCCACTCGCCTCTGCCATCATTCCAGCAAGGAACCAGCCTGGGTGCCCGAAGGAGAAGGATGCCGTGGTGGAGGACATTTGCTGTGCTGTGCCGCCACAGCCACGCTGGAGTACCAGACCAAGGCACAGGAAGGTGCAGCATCCAAGCACTTACATCATGAGCACACACCAAGGCTTCTCCTCTCATCTTTTAGAAGAACAAACTTCACCTTTACACATTATAAAAGTAATTACATCCTAATGCAGACTCAAGAGCATTTAGTTTGATTACTAGAATTTAACGTATTTTTTGACACACTCCAGTGCTGTCTGTTTAAAGCTGGAAATGCTATGAACCAACCCAGTAAAGCATTTTTATTTGAACTATACTTTGGAACAGGTAAAAAGACAGGGCACTATGCCATGAGGACTGAACACCTTGAGATAAGCATGAAGGAACTCCTGTTTTAAGCATGTCATTTAACTCCCAAAGGGTTGAGAAAAGTCTAGATAGGAGGGACAAGTTGTCAGGAGGCTATCAGCCTCCACATTTGTACATAAATGAGCCTCTAGTAATGTGCTGACAGAGGGCAGAATCCACTGAAACATTTGGGGTTTTTGAGGATGAAAGATCCTAAGACAAATTAGAAAATTACATAGAAAAGCAGTATGAGCATACAGTTGAAGACAAAGCATGAAATTTGGAAGCCCCACAGGAGACCAGGTATTTTCCTTACTAATCACAGTGGAAATGTCCTAGTCCACTTCTGTTTGATAAACTAAAGATACACAGGCAAGAACCTTGTGTGTAGCACGTGAAAAAGTTGCGAGCTCACACATTTGTCTTTGTGAGCTTTGAAGGCAAACTACTCCAAAACCTGGGGGAGGAAGTATTAAAACACTGAAGTGTGATTTGACCTTCTGTAAAAATGATTGATCATAATTTTAAAATACTAAAAACAACTGGAGAGAAGTCTCGTTGCTGTGTCCAATGCTCAAAAAGGGGAGACTGAGCCCAAGGGAGGCTGGTGTGAGTCTCCTGACCATCAGTACCCAGCTCCAGAGTGCAAGATTCTGCTGTTACACCCCAAATGTCCAGAGCCCTTTAGAGATCACAAAAAGTGGAAATCCAAAGACTTTGGTCCAGCTGTGCACAACAGATAATAAAACCACTTCTGTCTTAACAGGTTGATGCGTGGGGTAGCCTGAAGGAAGCTTGACCAGAGCATGCAACTTTACTTTCGCAAGGCAGATAAAGACATACTCCAAATTTCCCCGCAAATTTTCTAATGTGAATCTACCATCAGAATTTCACTACCACATCTACCTTGTAATAAAGCGTTAAAAAATACTTTTACAGAACCAAAATTGCTCCGAACAAATGTATCATATATAAAATTTGCTTATTCACTGTCATTGTTCTGCCATGTTCATATCATGCAGAGGAGGGAAAACCCTTTTTAAAGAAAGGATTGTACAAAATTAGCAGGATTCCTCCCACCTTTGCATGTTGCTTTCTGGTAAGCTTTATGGACTGTTGTGTTAAATATGCTCTTTTTGATGCAACTCCACTTGGCTTTTCAGAAATTGTGAAATTAAAGCTTTGACAATGACAGGGAGGTTATTTTTACTAGGAGTAGCAGACAGAGAATAAATAGTACTTCCACACAGACTTTTGGGGCTTGTACTCATTTAACGTAATTTTAAAAGCAATTCTTTTTGTGGCACAAGCTTATTTTTAATCTCCTTCATTGATCTGTTTTCCTAACAGCAGTGAGCCCAAGCAATAACATAAGATACAACACAAAAGACTAATTTCAACACATATCCCGAGCAAAAGTTGATTAACTTTGTTTAGATCAGTTAATCTAGTATTATCAAATTTTTAAGTTCTGGCTAACAGATCCTTTTCAGGCAGCCTATAGGCATTCACGGAAATTTTAGCCCAGAGGGCCAGGAAATGAAATACATATAAAAGGCAGATTTTATTTCAAATGTATCTTTTGACAAAGGTGGTGATAGACTCTAGCCCTTGTTGCAGTTTCTTTCATCCATTCAGATTTTACTAGTTAATTCCATTTTAAAAACATAATCTTTCTAGATGAAGAATAATGAAAACATCAGTTCAGTGAGCACCTGAACATCAAAAGTTTGATTAAAACTGTGCATTTAAAAATTGTATCTGAAAGATATTGCACCCAGTAACTAATATGACCCCTAGGCTTGCACCCCTCATTATCTGACACATGATAAATGTTGTAAGCCCCTATATTTCTGGGGGCAAAACTAAGACAATTTCTGAGAAACATTCTTGGCCAAACTTATTGCTGGCATAGTGCCAGGGAAATCTATCAGGATGGATCTGATTTGCAAGAGCAAGAATTGCAAAAGCTTTCTGACATTTCAATTCCTCCCTTAAAACCATCTTTACAAAAAATGCTTTAACGCTTAGAAGTAAAACAGAAGTTAAAACTTTTGTAAATATACCTCTGCTTTTAACTCTTCTCAGATTTAGGAGCTTCATGACACCTAGAAAGAAAGCTGTCACAAAAATACAATGGCAGGAAAGTTTTTCATAGAGCACATATAACTCAACTGCCAGTTAGTACCTTCTCCTCCAACACACAGTCTTTCAATCACTGCAGTAGAAATGAAAAAAAAAGCACGCAGCGACTGACTCCTAGGCTTTTGTTCACAAACCACTCGAGAGATGTGACAAGTCTATCCAAAAAAGCCAAAGAACTCACCTCCTACAGTGCAAACACAGAGTACAGCAAGGAGAAAGAAGGCAATCCCCAGGAGCTTCATGCTTCGTGGTAGTGGTGGTAGTGCTGTCAGCCCTCCCTTATGCAGCTGGGCAGGGAGTGCTCTCTCACTCTGAGGCAGGCCTTAATTACTCCATGGAAAAAGGTGTGTGGTGACTGTGCCTGGTCACTGCCCATTCCTGCTTATTTTGGGGACTTTGATAAAGAACAGGAGGAAACACAACATACTCCCTCTGGGACTTCAGTACAGAGGAGATTTATTGTTTCAGTCCTTACAGGAACTCCTTTTCTTTGGCAGTGAACCATGTTTTTGTTAATACATTATTTTGTTCTTCTTCAGTCATAAGGTCAGGAAGGTTTTGAACAGAGGCAAATCTTTCCTTAGAATGTGCTGTACATCACCAGCTTTCAAACTGTAGCTTGGGATACTTTTAAAGCAGACATTTGTGAGCAGCTAGTGAGCCCAGGTAGTGGGGGATAACAGCAGGAACAGAGAAGCAAAACAAGCAACAAGAGCCCTCATCTGGCTCTTTTTTTTGGCTGTGTAGAGAGACCTCGGTGAAAATCACAGCTGCTTCATGTTAAAGGTAGAGAGTCTCCCTGAGAGTGCATCTGCCATCCTGCAACCAATAGGATGCAAGGGCGACCAGAGCAGGGAGAGGAAGTGACCCCAATGCCGCAGGGAGAGGCTCTGGGTGATGCAGAGATAGAGTTGGAGTGTGGGTTTTTCCTTTACATGAAAATGGACCCTCTTTTTTTCTTAAATTTGTAAAGTTGCAGCCAGCCTTGACTGTGTCTGCTCCATTAGTAATGGAAATGTTTTTTTATGCTTCTGTTTAGGTACTTACTGTGACATAGGATAGGAATACAGTCCCCAAAGCAAGCCTCTTACCTGGGCTGTCTTATCAGCCAGCACAGACTCCCTTCCCTCCTCCTAGTAAGGACCCACTTACCTAGGAAACTTTGGTGTCCTTCCTTCTTGCAGCAATTTCTTCAACTTCGGTGGAAGAAACCTAAGCAGAGCTCCAGAGTTAAAGGCTATCAGAACATGATCTTGTAATTCTCCTGTGCTCTGCACCTTAATGATTCAAGGTAGCTGATGGCAATTCATCACAAAACTTCAACCACAATGAGAATGCAGTGCAGTATGTTTGCTCTTCTCCCCCTTTGTCAACTCTCAGAAAAAACTGGTGGAAATATTGACCTCATAAACAGTCTGACTCATTAAATAGTCAACTCCACTTATTTCAGTAATCAAGATTTCTTTTCTTCATGACAGGTTCTAGCTATAAGGGGAAGTTTTGGAATGGCTTCACATACAGGAACTCCCAGGAACTAAGCCACAATGCTTCCAGCCACAGAGCTGTTTTATTCATGGGATGATGAAAATGGCAGCAGCTTGGCATCATTTGTGGAATCATAGAATTGTTTAGGTTGGAAAAGACCTTTAAGATTACTGAGTCCAACCGCTAACCCAACACTGCCAAGTCCACCACTAAACCCTGCCCTGAAGTGCCACATCTACACATCTTTTAAATACCTCCAGGGATGATCAATCAACTGCTTCCCTGGGCAGCCTGTTCCAATGCTTGACAACTTTCTGTAAATAAATCTTTCCTAATATCCGGCCTGAACCTCCCCTGATGCAACTTGAGGCCACTTCCTCCTGTCCTATTGCTTGTTAATCAGGAGAAGACGGACACAACTTTTCTTTAAAGAAATTATATTGCTACATCTTAAAACTGTGACACATCACCTGCTTATTGCAGGTGATAGAGGCCGGCGTTCAACAGAAATCTGATGGTAGACAATGAATTTCTGGCATTTCATTTGGACAAACTTGGATATTTGCACCCATGAGAAATGCAAACATGCAAGTTATACTTAGCAGGACTGTGTTTTCAGCATTATTGAAAAGGATGCCACAGTAATACCAGCTTGACTCAGAAAGTGGTGGGCCACACAATGACACTTTTGCTAAGTTGATCAGAGCATATGGCGGGGAGTTGCACCAGTGCTCTCTTTTTATGCTCATTTTCTGCTGACGTAGGACCTAAAGTTAGAATGGGCTAGGAAAGCAGTAACTGCTGCAGCAGAAAGCCTTCAATAAAGATAACAAATCTGAATGCAGAGAGTGAATTCATCCCAGGTTAGTACTGTTTCTGATGTGATAAGAGGGACTCTAACCTTTTACTGCCACCACCTGAAATGCTGAAGAAGGATACAGAAAAGAGTATTATTTTATTGACTGAAATAAAACCTCTGCAAAATCTAAGAGGCATGAAGGCATGAGGACAGAATCCTTTCCTTGGGTTTTGACATCCAGAGAAACTATCCGAATGTCTAAATGAGTAATGGCTCACTGTTCATCTGTATAGCAGCCCCCCCCAGGAGCACCCAGCGTGCTGTTGATGCAGCTGAAGATGATGACTGTGGGGGTTCCCTGCAACTCACTGAAAGCAGAAAGTGCACAAAGTGCTGCAGCCCTGCAGTAGCCACCCATATTATAGGTACAAGTGTGGAAAAACCTCTCCAGCCTCACACAAGGGGTTGGGAGGGAAAGAAAGAGAAAGGGCCAAGTGACCATGCCATGCAACTCAGGTTCTACGTCAGAGAGTCCTAACGCAACTTTCTGCTCCCTGAAGCATCAAGAGAACAATGTCCCTCTCCGATACTCAGGTCAACTTCAAAGGCAGCTAACTTCTGCTCGATCAAACTTGGGCAGCTGCAGCAGCAGCAGCAGCAGCATGCACAGTAAGAAATAATAAGAACAGAAGAGGGACACATATCAAATAACTCACTAAAAGAAAAATTCTGGCTAAAGCTGAGTTGTAGCTTCTGGCTTGGATTATCTGAGCTGCAGAAGGGATTCGCACAAGTCTTGTCAATGGAAAGCTTTTTTTTTCTTTAAAAAGAAATCATTTAAGGTTTCAAAAGCTTCCAGAGATCTTTGAAGCAAAAGATTATTCCTCTATCTGTTAACAGAATTCTTCTCTTTTCCTTCCTACAAGCAAATAAGTTTTCCTTTTTTGAATAAATGCTTTTCTTTCTTTCCTCAAACCAAGAAACTTAGCTTCAGTGCCAACGTGTGCTTTGTTTTACAGAGAAATTTGGTCATCGGTACTGCTGCCAGCTGTGGTGTTACTGCCAGTGCTGGGATATCTGGAGTTTCACTTCAAGCCCCAGAACAAGTGACTGCGTGACAGTCTCAGTTTCCACATCTTTTCAAGTAATATTTTAGCCCTCCTAGTTGCAGAAGAAAACTTGAAACATGACCAAAGAGCACTCTAGAGAATGAAAGGACTCTCTGTTTTAAAATACCATTATTTTGTAGTCCAATAAGGGTTGGGGTAGCTTGAGTTATATATTCATTTTTGCCAGTGTGGTATTTCATTATTAAAGGGAAACAATTTACAGCCACAGTGGATTTGCAGTTACAGCTTTATTGGTCTCAGGCTATATTTATATATTCTTTCTTAGTTCACATTGCTTGGAGCATAACATTGCCTTTTTATGCACAGTTTTCCTATGAGGTTCAAACAATCCCCCTCAGATTTAGAGAATGTAAAAATTTTACATATTGTTCAATATCCTTGAAGCACCACTGCATAAAACAGGTAATAATGTGGACAGCCATGCTACCTTGCTGTGAGCTGCTGACATTTTCCAGTGTGGGTGTGAAGAGTCAATTTGTCAAAGTCTTTACAAAAGCAAAAATATAAAGGTACAAAAAATACACAGTCTTTGGTGTTTTACTAAAGTGAAAAAACAAACACGCTGACTAAATTTTTCAGCCTTTCCCATTGATGATTGGTATCCTTTACATTGATGGTTGTTTTAACTCTTACAGTAGAATGACAAAAAAAGAGCAAGCCAACCTCAAACTCTATTGTTTTGCTCCATCTGTATTTTAGCAAATACACCTAAAACAATATTGCACCAGAAATTGCCTATGACTTACCTGTGTATTTCATTATACTTACTTCCATAAACAGGGTAAATTTGCATTGAAAAATGCAGTTGTAACAGGGCAGGAACATTTTGTTTAGTTAGGCTTTCTATCCTTTTAAAATTGTTTTTACAAGTATTTGGGGTTTAGCCTATTACATATATTAAAATTTTTATATGAAGTAGAACTTCAAAGAACTTGAATTTAGCATTAGAAAATCAAGATATTTTGATGGTTATGTATAGAAGTTTCTCTAAAAATTCATGCTGTGGGACATATTAAAAAGTAGATATTTTGTTCTGCATTTTTAAATGGAAACATTGGAATATCTCATGGACTAGAAATGTCAGTAGCAAAATTCTTCTGTACAAAATAATGTAAAAAATATGAAAGACCAGGCTCATAAATGTATTTAAGTGCTTAAAAAGCTAAGACAGCCCTCTTTTCTTTGTAGGATGGAACTGCTTAAATCTCATTGAGTTGATTTAGAGCCAGCTGCTAATATGAAAAATTCCACTAAATCTCTAAGTGCCTTTATGCAGGCAACTAAAGACCAAAACACACTTAATGTGTGGGTTTTTTTTTTACAAAAGATTTTTTCAAGGCCGATAGAATTACGGCATCTCTGACTATCAGAAGACTGTTTGTTTGCACTGCCAACAGACTGTATAATGATATCCGTTAGCAGAGCATGTTTTTCCTACTCTTTCCCACTACATGTCTTTCCCACTCTTATGCACCTGGAACTCTCATGATACACTACAGGGACACAGAACATGTTTGAAGGATCTGGCTCAATGATTATTCACTTGCAATAGATATAAATCAGGCCTATATTTGTAGAAATGTAGTTGCCACTCCACTGGAATGTCAGATTTCAAAGGATTATTGTATGTTTGAGAATTCATAAGAAACATGTCACTGTTAAAAGGGTGCAGCCACCTCTGTCTCTCTCCCTGTACACTCCCATTACTGCTGCAAGTAGAACACGAGATAGAGGGAGGGCTCTGCACTCACACGTTCCTGTTCCGAAAACTGTATTTCCATCCCAAGCTACAGTTTATTTCACCATCTCATGAGTCTTGGATATCAATAAAAACAGTCTCATTTTTTGCTGAGGGCTTATATCCTAATGCAGCAGACAACATATTTTAATAGAAGGGCACTGATTTACCCTATACCTTATGACTTGGCTCACTGGCTTCAGGAGTTACTTACATCTGGATTATGTACTTGAAAAGCTGTTTTTGTTGACTAGTCACCATGTGGCTGTCTCTTGACTTTGTGACCTCCTCACCTGGCGTTGCAATGAGCAGCTTAACAGCCAAGGTGTTTCCAAGGGCACCATCCTAGGTACATTCCTTCACTCTTGGTGAGTTAATGATGTGTAGCTATTTTGATCTTGTTAGTCAGAGAGAAGCTTAGGCAGAACTAGAGGGGCTGAGAGAAGAAAGTTATGGAGGGAAAAATACTGCAGTCCTAAGTCATGTTTCATGCCTAGATATCGGCAGACAGAAGAGCTGGAAGAGGGAGACCATAAACAGTTATTCTAGGGATATAAAAAACAGTGGGTTTGCAAACTTAGAGCAAGGAACTTCATGTCATGCAAAGACTCACACAGAATGTGTTTATAGGATCTGCATCCTGTCCTGAGCTGATGAAATGGGAAACAGTGAGTCAGTCTCAGTTTCTCATGTTATTTGAAGAGCATTGAATGATTATATGGTTGGCTGTCTCAGAAGAAACAAAACAGAAATATGTGTTTGAACCATGCCTTAATTTTCCAAAAGGCTGGATAAATCTAACTGCTATCTATCCAGACATATATCTCATCTTTATTGTGGTAAACTGCAATGAACTCATCCTTCTTGGGCCTGGTTAGAAAATAGGCAGCAGTATGAGACTGTAGTGGACCTCAGAACTGAAAAGCAAAATGTGTTTTCTGTTCCAATTGTACTTGTCATTTTTACTGTGCAAGATGTTGTTGGACATTAAGCTGCCGAGCTGAGTTTCTGTGGTTTCTTTTTTCCATTTGGTTTCCTCTGCACAAGCAATGGAAAAATGTATCAGATTTCTCATCAGTCTTATGAGGGGATACTCTGTGTGTTGATCTGTCCAAGCTATAGTTTTTAACAGTGTCAGCTTTGTTTTTAGACCACTAGTACCAAAGACATCTCAGAACACTACAAAATATCTGAATATAAGGAGTCTATTGTACTTAAATACAAGCATTATAACTTTCCTGTAGCCAACACCATGACTATGCTAGTATCCCAGCATACATTATAAACCTAAATTTTCATCCACTCATTAAAGGAGTCACTAACAAAAATGTGTCCAGATTTCACATTGCTCAGTTTTGTTTCTGTTTCTAAATGTTGTGAGATTTGGGAGGCTTGGGCTACTTCTTAGAAGACCCTGGGAGCTTCTGAGCTGCAGGACATGGGGCTGGAAAAAAGAGAGTTACAAGAGATTTGACAGCTGCACATAATTTAATGTTGGGCAGACAAGAGTATGCAGGAACAGCCAGGCCAGCACGCTCATTTCCGGCATCTCTTATTCCATCAAAAAAGTGAGGTAAAGAGATGTTTCATGATGAACATCTTCTTCTGAAACTGACAGCAAGAAGCCAGAATTCACATATAATGAATCTGAGACTAAGTTATACTCCAAGACAGCATCTAAAAGACATTTTTTTGAACAGAGCCTCTCTCAAACTTAAGACAACTCTTCTCTGCTTGTGCATTTGTTTTGGTTTGTTTGCAGCTACCTAGCATCTCCTGCAATCCAACTTCCAGCACCGATAGGCTTGAACTCTTTGTGGCTTAACCTCCTTATCCAGAGCAGCTATTACTGCTGCTCCTCTGTGTCTGGCTTCCCAAGCCTTCATTCCTTTGGTGTATTTCAGACTTCCTGTTGTTGCTATCAGAATGAGTCCTGCTGGCAAGCACTTTCTGACACATGCAAAATACAATGCATGTCTGGTCTGATAAGGAAACAACCTTGCCAAGAAAAGTAGGTAAAATCCCTGTGCCAAAATATACCCCCGGCATTCCAGCTTCCTAGAAGACTGCATATCTGCCCCTTCACAGATATCAAACATTTTCCTGTTCTCTGCATTTCTACTTTCCAATTTATTTAGCAATCCAGATGGGAATAAATGCTTTCCACAGCATGTAATAGTCAGGCAGTAAGTAGCCAACTGAAAATAAAAGCATCTTGGGCACCTGCTAAACACAGGTATTTTAGATCACCCACAAACAGTTGGAAAACATACAAAAAATATTTTACACATCCATGTTTTTGATAAGCTGTTATATTGCTGGGCAGTTTCTCATCAGGAATGCGCTGATTGACATTCATCTCTGCTTACACTCATCTAACTTTTGTTCCAGACACCTGGGATAAGACTACAACTTTTTTAAGGGAAAAAACTCCACATCAAACAACAGAAAAAAATGAACTACCAGCATTCTGTGCCTTCACATATTGCACTTCAGGCTGTTCAGCAGCAACGAAAACTGCCTGTAGTGACAAAAAGCTGTTAATAAACCACTACATATTATGCCAATCACCTCTTAAAATTAACTTTATGGTATACACTGTCAGATATTTGGAGTTATAAAACTACAATCAGGGACATTAACACTGTGAGTCTTTGCAGCAACAACACCTTATCTCAATTTAACGTTAAAAAGCTCTGATTTATAGTCAAGACCTATACAAATAAGTTTGGGGTACCATGAGAAGATGGCTAGGCAAAGAACAGTTAAAAAAAATTTCTTCTTTCCTACATCTCTCCAGGAAGAAAGGAGCACATGCAACCTACGTGTTATGGTCCAACAAGTTAAGGTCATTTATTTTCCTTTATAGTTGGACTAGATTAAGAGATTGTTAATTCCCATGGCTCAGCTGAAAAGCAAAACCCCAGAGAGTTCTTGTAAATCAACAGCAGTCATACTCAGAAGTTCAGCACTTCAGACACCGAAGTTAATACTTAGCTTTCATTTTTGTTCAGTGCTGGGCAGGTGGACAAAAATTGCTTCTGCAGACCAGTTATTTTTGTTTCTTGAGGGACAGGCAATGAAAGGAGGAACAATGTCAAGGCTGGGACAGTGCTATTCACACAACCATTATTTCAGGCTGAGTACCATCATCACGTTAATGAAGGAAGTAAGCACTCAATAAAACTACAGCATATTGTTTTCATCTGACTTTCTACTGTCTGAATAGTTTGGCAGGGAGAACTGCCATCACTGGAAGCATGTAAAAAGAGGTTAAGTATCTATCTAAGATAATGCACCACAGTTTGAAGCAGAAATCTGACTTGTATTTCTGTAGAGCCCTTGCTATTCTGAGAGTCTTGAGGTAGAATTTCAGTCTGGAAAATGTATCATTTATCAATTTATTGATCCACTACTTATCTAACTTCTGTCATCACCCACTGATATGGAGACACATTTTCAGCCTGCATGTGCAGACCACAGCTGGGAATCCTGGAGGTTAGTTCATTAGAGTAACAAGATGAAGTGCAAAGTCTACCAAGGGCTTCCTTAGGTATTAATTCCTCATACCTGGCCTATCAAATCCATGTGTTAGCAAAAGACGGGTAGAAGGAGCCCAAAACTATGACGCGACATGCTGTATCATCACATTTACTGAAGTGGATATAATGACTGGACAAAACTCCTCCTTTGCAGGAGTATTACTGCACTGACAGGAAGTTCAGTTTTGCAGAGTAGCTTCATCTGCATTAGGAGAAAGGCAAAGTATTGGCACTTGGACAGTACTCATTGAGGAAACCTAAGATTTTTTTTCATTTAATTGGTATAACTGTCTTCTGTCATCCTCTTTGCACAACAGAACTTTATGAGAAGAAACTATTTCAACCAAGCTTGTAGCTGCTGGAAATCACTTTATAACCTGATACATGGATCAGTTTACAACTAGGAGTGGGTCAGCTCAACACTTGAAAGACAAAAGGCATTGGAAGGTACACATTACAGAAGTAATATCCGGACATTAGTGCTGCTCCAGCAGAACACCAACAAGCAAGGGGCAAGAGGAGCAGCACCTCACTGCAGCCACAGCCAGCCCCTCCCTGCTTTGATTCAGTACATCTTTAGAGCAATCATACCTTGCTTTTGTTTGGGTTTTATTTTGGAGGGGGAAAGGGAAAGGAGAGCTCCTGCACTTTAGTCCCTTGTTAGGGACTAAACTGAAAGTAGAAAGTACTTTCATTTCCCTGGGATGCTGTTGTTTGGCTGGGAGGCCCTGGGGTGAATCACTGAGCCACCCACCGCAAAACAACAGGAAGAGTCGCAAAATCCTTCAAGGATAACGATGGCTGGGAGATGTCTTCATCCAGGCTAGATTGCTGGTTGCTGACAACACTTGCAACTGCACTGGAATTATGCTTTTTTCAGGCCATATTTTTATTTTATTCCCTCTTCTAAAATGGATATTTTCCCACAAATCTCTCAAACAATAAAACTGAATGGAGTACTATTTATCAAGCTTAAAATCTAGTGAGTTTTTCTACGTTTTGTTGAAAGATTTGTTTGATAAAGAATTGCTTCAATATTTGATCATCTTCAGAGATCATGATAAATATCCTTTCAATGCATGTTTTTGGGAGTAAATAACAATATTTGATGAGAGATGTAACTGAAAATGTTTTCTGGTATTCAGCCAGACCAGATCTCTGCTCAAGTCAGGCCAGATCTGTTCTCTAGATAAAATTACTGGGAAGTTTCTTCAGATTCTTCCAGACCTGTTCTAACTGTGCTCTCAGTGAAGTAAACGAAAAAAATCCAGAACCAACCTTTCACCAATTTCGGTGAGCAGCAATAGGTCTGATTATTTTGGAAAATTCTTCTCACAGGTGTTCACTATTAAACGACAGGTTAACAAATCCATATTCTGAGTGCATAATCATTATTCCCATTAAATTCAGATGGACATCTTAACACTGAAAGTTAACCATTCAAGTGCTCATAGAAACTGGCCCTGGAGAAGGAACAGTGGCATGTGAATAGCAGTCCTGTATTTCCATTTTCTGCAAATCTCCAGCATCCTACTCCAGTCTCATATTGCTTTCCCATACATATTAGTACGTTGGCCTCACTCTGGGTGGGGACTACATAGAATGGGGACAACTCTTTATTTATAACTCTATATTATATCTTTGGGCATTAGCCCAGTTTATGTGACAGAACGGAACCTGCAAGTTAGAAACAATACCAACATCAACAGGAATTTTCTACCACACCAGATCTGGGGCTGAGTTAGGTGTGAATTCGATGAACCACTGCTCTGTGACATTCACTGTGCATGAAAACAAGCAAGCATAGACAATTCTAAGTATCAGGGCATGGAACAAGAAGCACACATCACATTCACTTTGAAGGGTAAGACAGATGTGATCTGTATGTCAATAAAGCACCTGTAATCGCCCTTCTGCAACTCAGCTGCTCCTTATAGAGGAAACAACTGTTCCTTACAACCACATGTGACCTTACTAATGTGACCTGCAGATATCTGAATGTCCATTTGTTACCAAAGAGTAGCCCCTTGCAAACAGAGTTGTTATGGCAATAAACAGAGAAAGCACGTGAATTTGGCCACTTCTCCCTGGTTTCTACACCTCCCATAACAACATGGCGATAAAAGCATGGTTGAACATTTATTTTTGCCTTGCTTTCACTTTTGCAAGACTTCTAACATTTTGTTTCCCAGTTTTCAACAGTTTTGATGTGCTCTTTCCCTGTAACAAGCGTTACTTCTGTTTGTTTTTTCCCCGTCTTGTTGCACCTTCATATATTCTAACTTCACTTCTCCCCTCTGTACCTGCATTGAAAACAAGCAATATTTTCCCATGTTTATACAACAAGCAATACAGCTCATACTGAGCTGAAGTGGGTTCTGGCCATAGGACTGCCTGGCAGACCTACACAACTAAGGTCGCGCTAGCCAATTTATCTTCTTGGAGATCATAAAAATATGATAAATATTTGGCCAGGAGAGAAAAAAGGAAGATAGTGCTCACACTTTTGTAGCTGGCTGATACTCCTCCTCAAGTTACTATAAAGAATTATTTCAGATGTGGAAAAGCTGGGGCTACTTTACTGCTAACATCCTCCTTCAGTTTAATGCAGTTATGGCTTTTTGCCAAATGCATTTCCTTGGCCTGTAAAGCAGGGAGAACTACTGGCAGCCTTTGTCTGAGTAAGTCTGAACTCCTGTAATATTCAGTGATGGGCTTTGGGATGGGTTTGGGTGAATGTATTGCAAACACTATCTATTAACACAAGACAGTAAGAGGAGGCTCCTGTATTTGGAAAAAACTTCACAAAAATAAAAATACATAAATCAGGAATGGGCTAAAACTCAACATCAGCATGTTCCAAATGTGGGTGTCTAATGTTAGGCTCCTAAGTCCTTAGCCACCAAGATTAGTAGCTTGATCTTTGCTACTCGTAATTGCCCAGGAGGTTCTGGGAAAGTAGCTCATTTAGGCACCTAAATGTCGGGTTTAGGAACCTAATTTCGGCTTCTAAAGTAAGAGCACCAGGATTTTCAGTTACTATTAGAGTTTTACTTCCAGGTCAAACACAAAATCAGACGAGCTCTAATTTTCTACTTCCACTTTAGATACAACCCCAAATGTCACCACTGCCATAGCATGCTGTGGGTGGAAGAGAAGAATGACGGCAGGGCCTGTGGAAGAACACTGAGCACCAGAACAACTCTGGGCCACAGCCTTGCTTCCTTTCCTCCTTCTGGCTTCTTGTGAAGTGGTCTCAGGTCTTGCTGCATTTGCCCCAGTTGCTTCCTTCCTTTCCTCTCGTTACCTGTGCAAAAGGCACTCATGGCTTTTCTGTCTGCCAGCCTCCAGCAAGGCTCCAGAGGCTCTCACATAGCTTTCAGCCCATGCAGTGGCACCATTCCTACCTTTAGCAAGACAAGGGACCCCTGAGGTCCCAGGGGCCTCCTACACTCTAGCTGCTGAAATTACCTGCCTCTTTCTGCTGAAGAAGTGGAATTGCCTCTGCTATGCAACCAGTAACAGGATGCCCTACAATGAATTGGAAGATAAAAACAAAAATAAGCCATTTTGATTGGCTACTTCTAAAGAGGTTCTGTTTTCCTTGTCAAGACTCTCCAGAACACAAAAAGCATAAGTCCAGAGTATGCTTGAAATCAAAACCAAGGCTAAATCTTAAGCAGAAGCCAAAGCCAAACCAGAAGCACAAATCAAAACCAAATGTGTTAGTCTATTCCTAGAAAAGTCCTCTTTTCAAATGAAAATGTAATTATGCTCTTATTTTCTCATGTCTTGCCTATACACAAAAGCTGTAACCATTTTACTAACCCCATTTAGAAACTGATTTTTATTTTAATTAGTTCAGCCCTTTTATATTCTTTTGGTTATCCTCAGAACACCTTGCACTGATTTGTCTTAATTTATTCCTTACAGACCAGGGCAGCTTTTGTCTCTGACGTCCTCAGAGTGCACATACAATACATTTTCTGTCTGGAATTTTTTTAGCGAGTACATTTGAATAATTTTACAAAGAGTAAAAGTCTTTCTTAATTCCTTTACTGAATTTAGTGTAAGATTAATTAATGAAAGTCATCCTCTGCAGGACTGCAATGCAGACTGTGGGATTATAGTGTTGACTGGTCATATATAAGTAGGGAATTAATCCAGAGGTACTAAATATAGCATGAAGAAGCTTTCTTAAAACTGTAACCACACTAACCAGTGAGTAGAGCAAGGTGGCAAATGTTTATACTGACAGGACTGAGAAAACAAAGATCAGGAAAGCAAGTTATGTGAATTTTGAGTTTAAACCTTTAAATATTCCCTGGATAAAAGGAGAAAACTTTTTCACAGGAGATGCTTCTACAGGCTCTCCAACTCTGTAGAACAGCTTTGGGTTTATCCTCTAGAACTGCTTACCCTCTGAAATCCACTGCAGAAAGCAGGGTGAAAAACAAAATGAGGATGGATAGGACAAGGTGGGATGGCTTTAAACGGAAAGAGGATAGATTTAGATTTTCTATTAGGAAGAAGTTCTTTATTGTAAGGGTGGTGAGACACTGGAACAGGCTGCTTAAAAAAGTTGTGGATGCCCCATTCCTGGAAGGAGTTCACAGTCAGGCTGGATGGAGTTTTGAGCAACCTGCTCTAGCGGAAGCTGTCCATGCCCACAGGGGTGGGGTTTTGGAGCTGCATGATCTTTGAGATCACTTCTAACACAAACCGTTCCATGACTCTCTGACAGTGGGAGATAACATTACGTGAACAATTGCAGGGCACTGTTGAAGCTGTACTTTTGAGATCTCATCCAAGCATGGTTGCTTCAAGGATTTTAGTGCACACTTGTGCTCAAGTACAACGGTAAGAAAATTTGCAGATCAATTTTCAAGGGCTTCCCCTTGGAGCACTACCATGTATGCAAGACCCAGATAATGAATTCAGGAATGGCTAGAATCCTAGCTTTATTTTCACCACTCTTGCTGGTAAAATAAAGTTAATAAACAGTTAAGAGCCACTTAGTGGTAGATATCTACAGTAACCAAAATGTAGAATTGGATTTTTCTTTCCTAATGTGTCTGATTCAGTTGTGATTAGAGAGTGGTTCAATATTGCAGCAAAGGAAGCTATAAGAGCAAACATTATTACAATTATGAAAACACCCCACCTATGATTTGCTTAAAGCACCGCCCCACAGTAATTAACAGGGCCTTATGTGTTTTCTGCTCTATCATTAGTCAAAACGAAACCCTCAAAAGAAAGCAGGAAGGGCTGTGCACAGATTCCTGGTGATTCATTGATTTCCTTCCTTCCATCCGCAGCTACTGTTTACTGGACAGGCCCGCACAGTAATGTGTGTGGTGCTGCAGACTAAAGCCCAGTGCAAGAGAGACCCACCAGCTCCTTACTCTCCTTCCACGGGAGAGCAGTGGCAACACCAGCACTGTCCCACAAACACCTCCAGGGCCTGCAGCTGATCCACTGGGCTCTCTGAGGAGCACCTCTCATTTTAAGGAGTACTCTGCACTCCCTTTTGGGGAACCCTTCAGCAGGCAAGCATGCCTGTGGCCACCAGCCTTGCCTTTCTCTCGTGGTCTGACAGACCTCTCAATTCTGTGTGCCTGAGAAACAAGGGGATTGATTACCAGCTCAGACTATCTCTACAGGAGCAAGCTATAAAAGAAGAAAATATAAATTTTAAATAAATATGAAGGTGTTTTCTTCCCTGAGCTGTCATACAGGATTTTTCCACTTCTCTCCACTAATTCAGATAAACTCAGTATACCCTCCCACAGAGACCTGGATATTTCAGTGAGATCAGAGATATCTGGTAGGATGTTACTGTGTACGAGTATTATCTCTTGAGTCCTGATTTCTTCTTCAAAGGAAAAATAAAAATAAAAATAATTTAATCCAGGGGATCTCAAATGTGTGCATGGTTTAAATAAGCATGTGATGTCTGCAAGGGTATAAAGGAAAAGTGTTCTCAAGTGTCCTGGAAAGGTCCTGCAACAAACTGATTTCTCCAACTGTATCCCCCTGCTTCTTAAAAAACACCCCAACAAACAGAGGTTATGTTTGCATATTTCATAACCATGAACACACCAGGATCCTCACCTCCCACCTGAATGGGAAGGTGGGTAGTCTAGCTGCGTGTAGGGAATTAAATTGTGTTTTGACCTGTGTTTTTGGAATTCCTTGATTATTTACTGGATAATTTCAACAAAGAAAATCAAGAGCTTTTCAAGGTGGCTGAAATAACTTTTATCAAGCTTCTTGTGCGCTAAGCTCTAACTAGCAGTGTGTTTTTATTACTGGTCAGACTAATATCAGTAATTAGATGCATCACTGCAGTCAACCATAGAAAATGTATAGAAATGGCAACCTTCTTTTATTTTATTTTTCCCAAAGAAATTGACATTGGGGAAGGACTTCCACTGGACTAGGGGTTGTAAGTGGGCTTTGATTTATGTTATGTTCTCTCTACAAAGCACTTCCCTGACCTGCCAGAGTGAAAATCCAATTGACTTGAGAAGGAAATCCCTGTAGAAAAGGCCACCCTTAGTCTTCTTTTTATCTTCAAACAACCCACGTAAGATCAGTGAGACTATTTCAAAAGGAAGTTTTAACATGTAAGCGCTAAAAGCAGCTCAGAGTTTCACTAAACTGATGTTTCAATTTGTCATTCCTCATATATCTTGACTCTTTTCTTGTAGCAACTTTTGCACAAAACAAATAAACTAAACCTAATTTATGTGTTACAAAATGAGTGGCATAATTCCCCACTTTATAAAGTGCACTGGAGCTTTCTCAGTAATGTGGAAAGGGGCAAAACCTGACCTCTAATGGCTGTAACACCTGCCCCATTAAGAGCCATGGCAAAACAGCTATGGACTTTAATGGAAGCTAGAGCTGCCCTTAGGTTCCTACATCCTCTATTTGCATTGCAAGAATGATTCAACTGCTCTGTTTTCCCTCTCTTGAACAGGACTTCATCACCTGCACTTGTCCAGACTTTTCCCTATATGTCAAAGTTCTGTATACTCAATTTCAGAGTCCTATCACCCTATTTGCAGTGGCGTAATGCCACCCTATCTTGTAAAAGGACTTGGCTCAGCCCCCAGCAAAATCAGTAAAATCATTTCCATTGAGATCCTGGCAAGCTGAATCAGACGCAGGTTCATAACTCTGAGCTTTCCTCTATGGCCCCTCTGCTCTTTAGCCTTGAATTCCGGCAGGCTCTCAGGAATTTGCTCTGCTTTTCCTTCCAAAGCTTTCAAAACAAAACTGATAAAATGACTTTTCTCTCTGCAGCTCTTCAAGGTTCTTTAGACAGAGCAACAAAAGGGTGAATGAGAAAAAAAATATTTGGCATAATGTTCTGCAAACAGAGGTCTTAGGAATGATGTTGTAAGAGGGGAGCTGCTAAGTTAGGATAGGTGAGTGGTGCCTCTGGTCCTCTGTAATTCCGCAGATTTCAGATCACACCAAATTGCCAAGCATTATTTCCTCATATTTTCCTCCAAATCATTAGCTGAGATAATGGAATTATATACAAGATTTTTTTTTTTTTTTTAATGGCTGTGAAAATTAAAGAGTAGCTGTAGCCCTGGCCTGAACATGAGGGTAGGACACAAGGAAGAACCATATATCCTTGGATTTTACACGACAGCCACAGGACACTGGAGGCACTGCTAAGATCCACAACTGACTCATTGCCCATCAAAGATCCAGCAGAGCAGCAGGGTTTAAGACAATACTGTTGGAGCTGTTGAAGAGGACACACAGACCCAACTGCACTGTGTAACTTCATGTGTTGCAATTCCTTGCTTCTGGGAAAGAATGCCATGCTCTATTCTTATTTCAGACTGACACAACTTGAATTAAATTGCGTAGTAACATTTCTGTCTGCTCCACTCCATCAGTTAGCTATTCTGTAAAAAGGAGAAAGTTGGCTACTTGTTCTTCTAAACAGAGTGAGAAAATCCTCCTTTAAAGAAGTTGGCTGCTTGATATCAGCCTCCAAAAACTTGTTCAGGGAACCATTGGCAACAGGGTCTATCCCTACAGGTGCTAGCTGTGAGTCACAATTTAGTTCTTACTCATTTTCAAACCCAGCTAGCTTCTCTAACTGCAAGTGGTTCAGGATATTATAACACATTTATAGAGGATGTGCATGATCGTTCTAATAATGTGTATGTTGATTTATTTTAAATTAAACTAATGTTTAAATACAAAATACTGTAATTTTTTTCCATTCCAAAGGCAATTTTTTAAGTTAAAATGATGGTTAAGCTTCATTCCTTTCATTCACTTTCCTTTTCTTGTTCCAGCCCTTCCACTCCAAAATCAGAGATGCCAAGCTGTCCTGAAGGAATTTTCTTAACAGAATTGTGTTCCAAATACTAATAGTATTAGTATTGTCCAAGCTGGATAAGTGGCAATCCCCAAAGAACTGACAGGATCTGTTGCCTATATATTACTAGCTCAGGGCTATGTAATGGCCAGCACTAATTGATTTTCTTTCTTTCCAGTCATACAAGTATAAATCATAGTTAATAATTATCTCAAGTAATTTCTAAGATAGTGTCTATAGTAAGCATGCTGCCACCACAAGTAATACCTCTGATATGCTTTCCTCCTAGGAGAGACAGAAAAAACACCATTCTTCATCCTGTCATTAAGCACAGACTAGAGATTTAAACATGTTAAGCCAAAGCTCAAACTACAGCAGTACATGATGTATAGTAGAAGGGATTGCATATATCTCAGTTCCACAAAAACAAAAGCAGACATTATTAAATGTAATGATCAAAATTCAGCCTCCCTGGCTCCCACTGCGCTCAACTGCACTTAACAAGTTATACAATGCAGCAATAGCTACCGTCACAAGCTTTGCACAGAAAGTGTGACATAACGGAGTTCTGAGACTGTTAAAACTGGTTAACTGGACCTTTAAAATGTATTAAATGTCTACTGAAATGCAGGCTTTAACAGCCCCTGAAGGAGAAGGCTTTAATAGCTTTGTGTATTTATGTATATATGTGTTTATGTGCATAAAATATATAATGGAAACACTGCTATTTCAACATGTTAAATAAGCACAGGATGAAAAAACACTTTTTACAGAAACAACTGGATGGAAGAGCATCCAAACTCTTGGATGAAAGAGCAGCATTGGTAAGCACAAGGTTTACATGTACAACAGATTAATTGGCCCAAAGACTTTAAAAACAAAGCGTTGAAGCTTTTTGTTTAAAGACATTCTGCAACATCCCTGAATAGGATATAAACAACATAGTAGCCACAATGCTCTATCTCCTCAAACAAACAAATGATGTTAGCTAGCAATTGTGAGAGGCTGATAGAAACTGAAATAACGTCCCAGACTTTCAGACCAGTTGAGCTGTGCTGGGTGCATATCACAGTGGGAAAAACAAGCAAATCTGGCAGTAACACCGTTTCCTTCTGTCAGAGCTGGCTGGGAATAGCTGGAGTGATTCTGACATTACCGTGCACCATGCTGAATGCCCACTGCCCTCATGGGCCAGAACAGTGTGGAGAAACCATGTGAATATAAAAAAGCCTTTTTCTTTTCACCAGATTTTAACACAGGACTCCTTAGCTGGTATAACCAGGAACAGGTCCATCTGAACCAATAAAGCAAATGCATCCCATAGCATCCACATGGGTGCAATCATTACTCTTCATATAATCCACAGGTTTCTTTATACTAAGCTACTTCCATATTTAAATGAAAGTATTCATGGCAATTGAGAACCAATCAATGCCTGAATAAATCTAGAATACATAGTCTCAGATTGGACATATGGCCAGTGAAGCAGTTATTTGTTTAACTAGAGGTGTGTTACCTTCCACAGCCTTTTTTCTTTCTCATTCTGTACTCAAGCAAAGCTAGTGGGAGTTTCTCCCAGGGTGAGAACTGAGTTGAGTGCTAAGTTAGCTAAGCACTGCTTTGTTTCAGGTTCATTTTAAGAGACATATTATATCAAATTAATATTAATTTTATATTAATAAGGTTTTACACTGCATACACGCGCAGATGTATGTAAAAATTGCAAGTCATTCAGTCACAGTTCACCTTTCATAAAAATTCAGATAAAAAAAAAAGACAGTGAGAATTTTCAGGTGGCCAGCCCTGGCCTGCCTCAAATTGGTGGAATTAGAGTTAGGATAATGTGAAATTTGTCTCTCATTCAGGTCAGTCACCTCAAGATGGTTGCTAAATTGCATCTCACTTCCAAATAAGGAATGAAATTTCTGGAAGGGTTCTTGCCCCAGAAGGGCAGCATCTTTGCCCACCAATTTCAGAAGAAGTCTGGTCAGGGCTGAAGTCAAATGAGGAGAAAAGTGGTCTTGTATACTTTTGAAACTCCCTTTTGCTTTTGGACATCAGGGTACAGAGGTTCAGATGGGTGAATAGGTGGACACAAACAATGATCTGTGCTTCCATATTTACTTAGGAATGCTGTACTTGGCAGTGCATGTTTCCAGTGCCGGAAATCTCACTTCCTGATGTAAATATAATATTTGGCAGCAGTTAACACACACTCCCTGAAGAAAACCCTCCCACAGTTCGAATTCAGTGTGTAAGGGCCTTCAGTGTTCACACAAACTGGATTCAGCTCTTATTTTTTGACAAATCTTACACCAAATTGTTCAATACAGAGGAGTGAAGGCTTAGGCACACAGCATAACAGATTTCAGACTTGTTCAAAAAAACACTAAACAGCAACTATTGGAATATTTTCTTTGCATATGAATGAATTGCAATAATCCCTTTATAAAAGCAGGTCTTTGGTTATTTTGTGGAATAAATATTTTCCTTGTATAATCTTGCCCAGTGGATTAAAAATCAAATTAAGTATAAGTCTGTGCCTACATTATCTAAAGCTCCAGGATCCCAGGAACCACTCTCTTGCACAGCATCACAGGTGCAGAGCATCATTAAGAAATGTCAAGGTCACATTTTACTCTGCTTCCTTCATACACATAACAGAAGAAGGATTTTGGTCACGAAAACATCTCCCAATTATACCCAAAAGGTATGCAGTTTCCTTGGGAAAAATCATGAATTCTAATTTGGTTTTGAAGGAAATAATCTTTTTTCTTGGCAGATGTGATAAAAGCAGCAGGCCACAATTACCTAATCCGAAGGTCATGTCACATTCAAATAACTAACCTCTCTACACAGTGGATGGAAAATCTGCTGTCGCCACCCATCACGACAACTGTCAGCAAAATAAAAGCAATGCCGCTCCCTGCCTTCCCGGT
This sequence comes from Pardalotus punctatus, assembly GCA_013400915.1. Taxonomy (NCBI): domain Eukaryota; kingdom Metazoa; phylum Chordata; class Aves; order Passeriformes; family Pardalotidae; genus Pardalotus; species Pardalotus punctatus. The sequence continues at coordinate 78,744 of VZTX01000588.1, forward strand.
ACACCCCAAATTGTCTGGATGACAGAGATAATTCCTAAGAGCAAACAAACGAAAATCTGCAATATGTGGATATACCAGTAAACTTTGAGACAGGAGACAAACAGAGGTCAAGAGGAAAAGGAGGTCAGTAATAACCACATCTTTGCAGCTGCAGGAATTTAGCCACGCTCGATTTAGGCAAGCAAGAGGGGAGGATGATGTAGGCCTGAGAAGGGAACACATCACACAGTGAGCAGATGTGTTAGTGAGGCCTGGTCATTTTCCCTGCCCTAACCGCTCCCCACGTGCTCCCAGCATATATCCATATATCCATATATCCCTTACAGCAGCACCGCCTTCTGCCCGGGCGCCTCTCCCCAGCCCAGCTTCAGCACACACACCCTGGCCAGCCGGCAGGGATCCGCAGAGCTCCCCAGGTCGTGTCTCCAGGAGCTCCCAGGCCTCGCTGCCCATCCAGCCCTCCCAGGAGCCTGAGTCTGGGGCTGCTCCCGCCGGCCTGTGCTGCCAGGGGAGGGAAGGGCAGGGACGAGGGGACAGTGACCGCCACGGGGGGTGACATACCGTGGCTCTCCAGCTGCAGGGTGATGCTCTTGGCTCCTCGCAGCAGCTCCCAGGGAACAACGCTGCCCGCGGCGAGATCCCTGCCACTTCCCCGGCCCTCACCAGGTGGCACCAGCATTCAGCCGGGATTCCAGCCAGGATTCCAGCAGGATTCCAGCTGGGATTTCAGCCGGGATTTCAGCCGGGATTCCAGCAGAATTCCAGCGAACAAAAAACGGGATTCCAGTCGGGTTTCCAGCGGCATTCCAGCCGGGCTGCTTCTGCTTGCCCCGGCGGGCAGCAGGCACTGGGCACTGAGCCCCACGATGAGGCCTTTTTGCCCAAGTGAATGTAACATTAAAAAACCCCAAAACAAAACAAAAAACAAACGACCAAAACATTCCTTGCCAATACCTGGAAATCGCCTGTTTTTTACGTGACATGTTGCTTTCTCCCTTGCAATGTGCAAGGAGCCAAAGCCATCAGCTGTGGTGACCAAACTCTGATTTCAGGCTTCATTTTCTGTGAACGTACTGCTCAGATTGATCAGTTCCCTCTTGCTAAACGAGCCATCCTTACACTGACAGCTTGATGCAAAAGGAAGGGCAAGACTTGATTCTATCAAATATTTTCAGAGCAAACCCAAGCAGTGTAATTGTTAATTAAATCACCTGAACTAATTGAACTATTTGAAAAAATTAAAGACGTTGAAAGCAAGTGAGAAAGAAAAACCTTCTCCCTTTGTGTTGCTCTACTTAAGTGCACAGCTAGAATCATGGATGTGCCTTCCTCCTCTGAGTTTTTGCAGGTTTAAAAACAGTGTAGTCCCCAGATCTTTTGTCTTTGCACTTGAAAACCTGGCAAGGAAACGGCAAATGAGAAATAAAAACTTTTCGTGGTTAATACTTATGTAAACAGCAAGTCTTTGCCACACAGCTGCAGCAGCAGGGACTCTGTGCAAGGGCCCACTCAGTGACATGTCCAAGGCTGGACTTGGAAGTGTGCTACAAAGCCAATTATGTTTCTATTACAGCAAAGACTCTGTCTGAAGTAAAGAGAGGAACATAGGTAGAAAATTAATTTTAAAAAAATCACTTGATCCTCCCTTGAGTCCTTCTGCCAGACTGCTCACAGGTCTGAGGAGCCTGAGCCTGACGCCCTGAGCAAAGTCCTGGGGATGAAAAGAGGGGAGATGCTTCCCCCTCAGTGAGGATCCAAATGGCTTCATCTCCATTGAAAGCTGCTGGTGCTCCCCAGATCCCTCTGTTGATCAAACCTTGTGTACTTGATATCAAAGAGCAGTGGTTTACATTTAAGCGCTATCTTTACACACAAAGGCCTCCACATGTCTTTACAGTCTGTGTATCTAAATTACATCACCTCCTGCTGAAATTCAAAGAGATATATTTGATATGCAAAAAAGCTATAGTCTAATTAAAAGCACTGCAGCTAGATTGCTCTGCATGCCACACTTGGATCCAAACAAGGTTTCATCTTGTATATTTTATGAGTTAAACAGCAGTTGTATGGAAGGACAGCCACATCATCAGGACACAAATGCGAGGCAGAAAGAAAGACCGTCATCATCATCATAATCTAATAATAGTCTAATAATAATAAATGTTACAATCTTCATGAATTTGTAATTAATCATAATGTCCCTTTTGGAATGAGACCACAATAGGGCTATCAAAATCACTTCCCATCAAGAATTAAAGGTTCTGCTAAAGTTTTGAATATTTTTCCTTAGTTGTAAAAGAAATTCTGGAATTACATTTGGCATATCATTCTGTCTACTTGGAATACATGTTCCCATAACCTGGTTAACTTTACATCTCTCTCTTGGAAGATCTTCATTACAGTTCTACGATTAGAAATTACCTTTTCCCATTAAATAAAGACTGTACAATTGAAGTGTCTAAGAAATCCAGAATGTACAAGAGGAAACAATAAAGAAACTTTTTTTGTGACTGAACACAATGAATATTTCTTTCAAAATGAACTTCTAGACTTTTGTAGTGTGTGCTTTGAAAAACAGGGCAGCTTTCACACATGATGAAGTTCTTGCTCATAGATTGACTGAGGTAACTGCAGGGAAGAATTAAGAACTAATTACTGCCTCATAAATAAACTTTTTCATTGAAAGGAACCCATATCTTAGTGTTATGACCTGTCCCTGAAGGCGAAGGTAACTCAGGTTCTCATTAATAGATCCCTTGGGGCAGATTAGAGTGAAATAACACTGAATGATCAGTGTTTATAAATATATATATGTAGGGCTTGTTTTAGAAAAATTTGGTTGCAACAGAAAGGAGATATGTAGCCCTTTTGGTTATTATCTGTAGAAATACAGCAATATAAAAGCATAAAAACAATAAGAAAATGTGTAAAAAAAGGAAATAATAGAGAAAGAAAGGATAAGAATAGAAAGGTATCAGCCCATATGGATCCTGCAATGAGCTGTTGGTTAAGGTGATGGCTGCAGTCCTGATTCATCAGGAGTGGGGATGAAAGGCCCCAGAAAGGGGTCCATGGTCACTTCGGGGTCTTTGATGGTTTATGACCCCTTCTAAATCCTGACAGTTTCCTCTCAGGTCAGCGTAGGTGAGTGAGTTACTCGCCTCCGCAAATGTCTGATTGTTTTGGGTCACAAACCATTAACATTTCGGTCTCTCACACAGAGTGAAGCAGGAACACTAGAAAAGATTTTTCTTTCAGTGCAATTAACTCATACTGTCTGGCTAGGGAAAACAGCTACCTTAATAGAGATTTTTTTTTCCTCAAAAAAAATTTTTGTGGGACATTGCAATGCTTTTTTAAGAGTTCAGTATCATTTGTATGAAGACGATCATACAATGTGTATATGCTCATACTTGAATCAGGAAGTGATCTGATATTTCATAGTTTACGGATAACTTTATTGTTTATGTTTCCACAGTTTTCCTATCTTGCACTTTATACATTCCATAAAACTTACGGAATATTTTATTTTGTCTACACACCTGAACAGATCACAGAAAACTTAATACCAGCTCTCTGAGAGCAGAGTGCAAAACTCTGAAGCCAGCTCCAGCCGTTTCTATGAAGAGCCTTATAGTACATATATATGGTTTCAGGGAACAGAGGTATCTGAAATATATTTGAATTAATAACACTCTGCACAGATGAGCAGAGGAGAGAGGGAAATAGAAGAGAAGACAAGACTGTAAGTCAAAGAATGCTTCATAAACTAAGATGTCAGAAGAGCAGTGTTAGGAATGTAGGAGAAACGAAAGCAGTTAAAGTCACTCTGTGGTGAGCTTTGAGACACTCAGTGCAGCAGCCCACTGCTATCACAGGCCATCTGTTCTTCACAAAGTCAGGAGCCACTCAAGGCAGATGAATATTATGTTCAAGTACTGAAAAATATCTAATTTGGATGGATAGGAAAAGAGTTGTGGCTGCTCCTTGTAAATGCAGGACCACAGAAGAAATAGAATTTTGCAAATATCTAAGATTTTCTTCTATTTGCAGCTTTTGCAGAGAGGCTTTTTTCACTTTAATTTGCCAATACATGAGCTAAATAAATATCTGGGTAATGGCACTCCCTATAATACTGGGGACATGCTGAAAAAAACTTTTTTTTTCCAAAAAACACTCAGTGGAACAAAAAATACATTTAACTTACAGTTAAGGGGCCACGGAGTTCAGTTGCATTTGACCAACTTACTGAATACTGATTCAAGCCTGCTGAAGACAATTTGTTAAAATCCACTAAGTACCTGACAAATGACAGTGATGCAGAGTCACTGCTTTATAAGAGCATTTTTCAGATTAATTCTTTGGTAGTCAAAAATTTTCTTCTGTGAGTGCACCCTGGTCATTTTACTAACTTGTTCACACTCCTTAGAGCTCCTGGTTTTCACAATCTACCTTTAGATTTTACCCAGCAAATTTCCCCTCCTCGCAAAATCCCCTTTGTCATCTTTGCTATCTTTTCCCCATCTTTTCCCATCAAACAGATTGCTTCCCAAACCTCCCACTCCAGGTTGCCTGGAGTATTGTAGTGGTGCTGTGCTTTGTTTGTAGCACATCATCCCACCACAGGCAGCCCCCAGCCCAGAGAAGGCACCGCTCCTTAGCAGAGAGCAGTTGTATTTTAGCTCTGGTGGAGTTTGCCTTAGCTCCCAGTTCTGCTCTGTTATCCACTCTGGAACTGTACCACTGCATATAATCAAGAGGTGCCTCCTACACTGCACTCCAGGCTCAAAGGATGGGTCTGTGGGGAGAGGATCCACACCCTGCATCTATCAGGAGCAAATCCTTAAGCAATGCAGTCATGAGAACCAAGGCTGTGCTGAATGCAAGCGTGCTCTGCTTGTGCTTTAAGGGTTTATTGTTACTATTTTTTTTATTTTGGCTAAATGTGCTTGGTTTGCCATATGTTCAGCAAACAGCCTTTTCACCTAACGGCTACCACCATGCCAAATCTCAAAGCAAAGAAATTGCAGTGATCTTTTAATATAGAATAAAATATTGCTCCCCGCCCCCTCACTTGGCTTTGATCTGGAAAAAAATTACATCACTTTTTTTTAAAAAACTTATATTTCACAGGTGCAGGTCTGTGCCATCCCAGCATGGTCAATCTCATCCTAAATGGTTAATGCTTGGCTTAAATGTAAGCATCTAAAAACAGGATATTACAGCAGAAAACCGGATAAGCGCAGTAAGAGTAGGAACTGCAAGGCCCTTCCCAGCTGTCCCCTCTCCCCCGCCCATCAAAACAAGTAGAGATAACATCTCAGTGCATTCATGTCTAGTTAAAACCATGTGCAAGTGAATCAAAAAATTTAATGCAGGTTTCTGACTTGTGGCAACTTTTGTCTGTGATTACCAGAGCTACTAATGGTTGATGCGGACATTCAGAATTGTGGTGGAAAGAGTGCTTCTCAAAAGCATTTGCATCAACACCGCAAAAACAGCATTTCCCTGTCTCCCCACAGAAAGGGGAATGGCCATGAAGTGATATTGGGCATGCCATGTCACCTCCTTTCCCACGTGCATTTTTCTGGCCAGCTGGTGAGCTCACCTTCGCTGTGCCCTGCAAGGCAGAAGGTAAACATGCATCCAAGAGGGGACCAGCCAAGGAGTGAGATGATAAGAAGTGACAATTTCTGCCTTCATTCCCTTCCACACAATTCATTTGTGAACATGGGAGGAGGGGACCACATCTGCCACTGGTCTGTGCAGATGGCCCTGCTTGGGTGAGCAGATTCACACCCGAGATGAAACCAGCCCAATATTTGCACCATAGTGGAGTCAGGGACACAGGAGCTTTAACTCAAAAAAATTCAGATTATCTTCTCCCTCTGTGCAATGATGCATATGGGAAAATGAAAGGGATTGTTTTTCTCCCTGACTCCTTTCCTACCCTGAAAAGTAAGAGGCATTCTCATTTGCAGCTTCCACATCTTTCTGGACAACAAGCTGTTTTCTTACATGTGTTTAGAGCCAGAGACTCCTGTGGTGGCATAGGAACTGCTGGGATGGCAGTGGATCTGGAAATATAAATGCCACACAAGAATTAAACTTATTCCCCAACAAAGTTTTTATTTTATGTGGCTTAAGCCATGTTGGCTTTTGCTGTTCAAATCTGTTTGTGTGTTCATTATGTCACCACAAGAATGGGAGAAAATTTGTCATTCTCTAGAAATTTTATCTTTCCATGAGAATTCCTGAAGTTTCTCTCTTTATTAGATTTCCATTTAACTTCGTGTTTTGTTTTGTTTTAATGTAGATATGCCTACAGCTAAAAAGCAAGAGGCTGATCTGCTTTTCCATTTCATTTAGCTGCTTCTTTGCCAAATCTCAACATGTCCCCAGTCATGCACACTTCTTCCCTGCTTCAAAAGAAGGAATCCATATTTCCCAGAAGAGTCATGAAAAGAGGGAAACCACTATAATAAGCCACATTTCTTCCTGAAAGGGCGAAGTTGCAGAGAAGGGGAGAAGGAAAAATGCTGATGTAGGGTATGTTCATCCTATTAGCCTAGCAACAAAACACACTGGAAGGCAACAGTGCTTTTGGCATTAAACACACTGAAAATCCTTATGTCAACAAAACAAAACAAAAATGCATTTGTGGTAAGGAAATTTCACCTTCACTTGATGTATGCAATTTTGCCAGTGCCACCACTAGGGAAATAAGTCCTGCAATATCCATTTTATGTGAGTCTCTATTTACCATAACAAGAGAGATTTGTTCTGGAAAATTTTTTGTCAATATGTCCTTTGTTAGGCATTACCTTCATCTCCTAGCAACAGTGTGGGGAAATCCATCAGAGACATGGAATTTAACTGCAAAATATGATGGCTCACTGTAGCTTGTTCACTTTTGGAAACCTGCACTGGCATGCAGATACTCTCACACACATACACTGTTTATGTCCTCTGACGGACTGATAAATCAAACTAGAGCACAGAAACTGGACAAAAAAAAAGAGAACAAAGCAAAACAAAAAACTCGCTCTTTCATTAAAAACAAATTGACCAAGACACATGAAATAATAGTGAAATAACTGCTCTACCACTTGCTCTTGAGAAGATTCTTTCACACCCATACACATTGCCCACACTTTGTGGGACATTGGATACATACCACATTGAAAATTTTTGTGATGACACTTAAAATGTTTAAATGTCATCAAAACACAGTTTTTCCAGCCTCAGAGATTTGTAGTGTGATTTTCCTAAAGGTACAACACGAATAAAAAACCTCTTGCAAGCAACACAGTCACCCAGCAGACCGGGGTACAGAGGATGGCAGTACTCCTCAGGTGCCTGTGTATTTCAGGGCATGTACCAATCTCTGCTTTTATTTTTCTTCCAGAGAGAGCCTGTGCTCCATTTCAAGGAAGTTAAGGGTGAGCTAAAATGCTTTAAAAAGTCTCTCAGGGATCTCTTGCAGTTGAGCTCTGCAATACCCCTTTGATCTGCATGTCATCCTGCTGGCTGTTTTTCAAGGTTGGATTTGTCCCTCAGGCTGGTCCCAGGAGGTGGCTCCTTGCCTGGGGTGGAACTGACATTGCTGCAGCTCAGCCTCTGCAAGCACAGAAAAGAAAGGGATGGTACTACATCCTTCTGGCTTGTCTTTAGCATAAGAAAATGGGAATTCCCAGTGTGGCCACATCTGGAGCCTTGCAGAAGCTCAGCCGTGTCTCAGGACACCCTTTAAGAGTATGAACATCCTGGCTTCATTGGCTATGGGGCTCCAGAAACACACCAGCTGCAAGAACAGGTCTAGGGTGTGGAAACACTTTGCAGAAGGGATATTGCCAGAGACTTTGAGGGAATGACTTAGAGGATTTCCTTTGCTCCCCATTTCCCTGAGCACATCACCACACAGAAGCCTCCACATAAGAAACAGTGGCTCACCCTAGTGATCCTTAAGTGACAGCACTCTCTGAACCAATCTGTCACCTACAACAAGTTCTTATGGACACAATTCAAAGCCCAGTAAAGATTCCTGAAGTCTTTGTGGGTTTATACCCGTACTCCACAAGAAACCTGATTTTATAAGTAAATTAGAGTTTAATCTCCTACACTAGCACAAAAGCAATTTGTTAGTTGCCAACCAGATAAAAGGAATATTTCTGTCCCCCTTTACCACATCTTCATAGAGGGGACACTACAGTGAGATTGCCTTTATATGTGTCCCTCAGACTGGAAATCTTCCAACATACATTGTAGAGGATTTTTTAATAAAAGAAGATGTGGCCCAGAGGTACAGCCAAGCGTTCTGAGGCACTGAGGTAATGTGCTATTCTCAGAGATCCTTACTATTTCAGCTGGGGAGAGAGGAAGCAGCTGAGGGGACACCTCCACATGACTGAACCAGCCTGAGACTGAGGCTGTGCCTAGGAGGACATTAACAGCATCACCACATCAAAAGGACTTTGTTTTTAACTATGCCTTGTAGGTATGCAAGGGCTGTAGGGGAGGGTTAATTGGCAACAAGGCAAACAAATAGCTGCTAATACAAAACCAGCAATATTCAGGTATCTGCTGAACTTTGAAAAGGCAGCTGGAGAGACAGGTGGGGGAGAAAAACAGTTTTAGCAAAAGTTTGTGTTTCCAAGGGAAAAATAGCACCCAGTTATTGGGTATTGCTGCTCTATGGGGGAAATCTAAGCAGTGACCCACACTCACTTCTGCCCATCTCTGCGATGAGAAGGCTTTTGCTGCAAGGAAATGCCGAGACCTGTGTTCACACTGCCTGACCCTCAAACATTTGTAGAAGACACAAGAACCATCCCAAGTAAAACTTCTCCTTTAAAAAGACATTTATATTGTTGTTTCTGACTTGGGCATAATGATTTCAGTCAATGTGAATTTATTTCCATCTAAGCTGTGTTTGCTCTTGAACTTTTTGCTATTGACTTGCACACATGTTCAGTATACAGAGCAAACACTTTGGTGTGAAACAACATCATACACAATGAGTCATCTGTGCTCTGGTCCACAGCCATCCCACAGAGAGCTTGGGCTGTCAGTAACTCTGTCATTTGCAAACATAGCTACAAACACTCAAAACCAGACAGATATCTTGTATAACACCTTATGGACAATCTGCCCTAAGCAAACAGGAGCCGTGTTGATGTATTTTTGGAAGAGCTAGAATAGAAAGATAGATTATTTGGTAAGGGGGAAGGTTTTGGACAAGTCCTGTCTTCACTGATGCATCTGAGCAAGGTGATTTTAAAAATAATTATAAATTAACCTTTGACTTAAAGAAGAACTTGTCCTGGTTTCTATGGTGATATGCAGCTATCCTCATGCATTAGCTTCAAATGTACAGAAAAAAATACATTTACTCATCCCGGGGAATAGCACTAAATAAATTAACAGTGTTAACTCCAGGTATCCTGATGACACAGGCAGGTGAAAAGGGGAAGAAAGGGGTGGAGAGTGACACAGAAAGGCAGGGAACAGGAGAGATGGGCAGAAGAGAAGGCAAAGGGAGTTGGGTGTCTGGCCTATAGTTATTTTGCAGCTTGGGGGAGAGCAGAGTAGAGGAGGTGAAGAAGGACGGAGAAGGGCAAAAAAAGGGATGAGTGCAGCATGTAGAGACAGACAGGCAGCAACCAAGGGGCCAAAAGGTGTGGAAAGGGAACAAAGAAGGGCAGGGAAGGTCAAAGAATGTCAAAAAAGGGCAGAACAGTGCAGAGCAGGGGTGAGTGCTGCAGAGAATAGCAAAGACAGGCAAAAAATTAGCAAAGTTTGAAAAAGGAAGAGAAGAATGGCAGAAAAGCAGAGAAGAGTGGGGATGGGCAGAGGTTAAAAAAGGGCAGAGAAAACAACAGAAGTGCAGAGAAGGTCAGAGAAGTTGAAAGAATATCAGAGAAGGTCAGAGAGAGTTGGGCAGATGGGACAGAACAGCGGAGAAGAGGGGTGGAGATGGCGGAGGAGGAAGGACAAAGGAGCAGGACAAAACAGAAGGCCAGAGAAGGCTGAAGAAGGGCAGAGATGGGCAGGCAGAGAGGGGGGAATAGGAGAGAAGATGGGAGGAGAAGAAAGACAAATGAGAAGAAGGGCAGAGACTGAGGAAGAAGAAAAACAAAGGAGAAAGGCAGAGAGGGAGGGCAGAGGAGAAGGAAGGGCAAAGGAAACAGGCAGAGATGGGCAGAGAGAGGTGGAAAGGGGACCAAGAAAGGCAGAGAAGGACAAAGGAGAAGGGTGAAGAGAGACTCAAAGCGAAGAACTCTCAAAGTAAATTCACTACACCAATACTGGCACTAAGGGTGCACTAAGGAAATTCATCCTGTGATTGATCAGAGCTGCTTAAGGATCCATGATAAGCAGAGTGAACCTCATTTCCCTCAATAATATACACTTGCATATCTGTATTTACATCTAAATCTACATCTACATGCATCTTTCAATCTGAATGGGAAATGTGGGAGTTTTGCTCTCCACTTTCCTTACTCCATTCCTTCTGATCTGGGAACAGAGAATTCAAATTCTACTCAGCCCTGTCACTGCAAACAATTTCCAGACCATCTGCTAGCTAATAAAACAACTCGTCTAGACAAACCCCAAGCCAGGCAACAAATCTGATATTGTACTTGAAGTCATCATAAGTATTAACAACTTGCCATTGCTAACCTGTCAAGCTTCTTCACTGGGAAAAGGACTCATGTTTACAATCTCAGGCACAAAGACTGGAAATGGGAAAGATTTTTTTCCATCGTTAGATACAGAAAAGTGACTTAGAAGATGGGACAGGATCCAGTGAGCCCAGCCTGAGCACCATTTACACCCACACAGCCAATGCCTGAGAAAGCAGTGAACAGTGGAGAGAGGTGGGCACTTTTGGAGAGACCTGTCTGCTCAGACTGGAGCAGGTTTGGAGTTAGTCATGCAGCTGGGGGCCCATCAGCCTTGCCTACTCCAATTAGATGGAGAGCCCAGTATATTCAGGATTTGCTAGAAAACTGCTTCTGATTCACTTCCTCTGAGACAGTGGAAACAGATCCCAGGTTTACTGAACTCAGACTCACTTGTGAGAAATAGATTAAAAATATTGTCTGCCTTCAAGGACATCAAAAAAAAGTTTTGTGTTGTGTGAGCTGAGAGGTTTTCTTTCCCATTCCTCTTGGGTTTTTTTTCTCTGAGTTGATTTAAAAAGAAAGTCCTCATCTTGTCTTGATGATGAAGCTCTTAAATACTCAGAAGTGCTGACCAAATCTGGCTCCAGTTTCTGAGCATTTCACTGTGCAATTCAGAGCCAAAGTCAGAGGGTGGCAATCTTTCCAGGGAAGGGCCACAGGGGCAAGAGATAAGTTTAGTTCCAGCTGCTTCACAGAAGAGGTTTTGAAGCTACTTTTTTTTTGTTAGGTGACCCAATTATGGAAGTACGTAAGCTGTTGAAATGCTTTTCTGAATCTTATTTTATTCTGTTCAGAGTCAGTTAGGAGGTAAAAAAGGCAAGAAATAAAAAGCATAGTGCTGTAACAATTAGACATGGGTTACTTGTCTGGAAGCTCTTATTCCCTAGTCTTTAGCAGTTTGGTCCAATGAAGCTACATCCAGAAAGAAAATATCTCTGGGAGGGTCTGACCCAGCACCTTCTTTAAAGCTTCCATCACTTGAGCTGAGCAGCTACAGAAATTAAATTAATAGGAATTAGGCATCTATTTTCACTGAGAGCTTTTGCCTAGCCTACAAAGTGCCAGTCTCTCTCAGGATGCCATCTTACCTCTGATCAATGGAACAGTGTTTGTCTATCCAAAGTTTTGCTCAAACACAGAAGTGAAGGCAACAGGCAGGGCTTGTGGGAGAGAGAGAAGTTGGTCAAATCTCTTTTGGGTGCACTTGAGCTGAGCAGTGGCCAAGCCCCACATTATGCCCAGAAAGTGGCTGGCAATATTGATGAGTGGCGTATCCCAAAAATGTCCTGGTGCCGGGTGGGTGGGTTTTCTCCCCACAGGAGAGCAAAGAGGGATATACTGAGTAGGGACTGGTGCCCTCTGATATGGGAGTAGTGTGTGCCTGAGGCACACTCAGAAACACACTTGGGCCCTCCCCTGAAACACAGCCAAACACTGGCAAGAAATGATTATGCAAGGTGCAGACCATCAGCTTCACCACTCTGAGAAAAGGGTGATGTACACTCTGAGTACTGAGATGAATTTGAGCTGCAGCTCTTCCCAGTGAAATTGTGCTTGATTTTGAGAAAAATCATGGTGAACTGGTAGACACAAATCAGGAACAGAGAAGCGTATTTGGACAAGTGTAGCAAAGTGAGGAATTGTCATCGCCCTGAGTTACCACTCTAATGGGATGATAAGATGGGATGATAAGAGGAAGTTTATGATCCTCAGGGGTTAAAGAAGGAATCAGAGAGCTGTACCCCCCAGCAGCATCTCCTCTGCAGTAGGCATAGATGTGTTATGATGATGATGGATTGAGTCATTAGATGTTTTGAGATTCTTTCATGATGTAACATTGCTGCACATTAAACCAAGCCTAGGTGAAGGAAAGATACTGGGAAATGGAAAAAAATAGAGCTAGTAATTAGATCTTGCTGGGTTTGATAACCAGAATTAGAATGAAACAATCAACTGTTTGGAAATAGATTCTGCAGTAGCTGGGTGACAAATTGCAGGACATCCAAGTCACATTTAGCAGCACGGGCAACACTTAAAAGCCTATTTAAATGCTAAGAATGATACCTATATTGATTAGGAATTACAATCAATTTAACAGTTTCCTTATAGTAAAGTGGAAGCAAGCTTGTAATCGAGACTGTGGTAAGTGTTATAGACACATCCAATTTTGATTGATGTTTACATTGGTAAAATTTTGATTTTACCAATGTAAATATATCATTGTACTAAAATTTAAATAGTAGCAAGAACTGTAGTACAAAGTTCTGACAAGATCTGTGATACCAAGATAATAGGTAGAAGTGCAAAAAGTATTGATTTTGTGTGACTAATAGATTGCTCTATAAAGGGAGAAAGACTTACACATTGTAGAAATGAAGTTTAAAAAAAAATTAATAGCAAACCTAAAGAGCTACTTCGGTGCACGCTTGAAATATCACAAGATGTTGGAAAAGCTCATTTACAAATTAATGTTCCTTTCATGTTTATGAAGTATGAGAATCTAGGGTACTATATCTGGTATTGGTACATAGAACATTGTAATGATATAAATTAGAAATAACTATACTGTGAGGGTTATACACATATCTGAACATAAAGTAAGAATGTAATTCTGTTTAGAGAGAGCACAAAATATGTTATTTCTTTCCTTTTTCACTTAACACCATAAATCATATGTTTATGTCCTTCTATTTTTCCATTTATAAGTTGGAGCTAATATTGCTGTGACATTTAAAAGGACTGTTCTGAGAAAAGAGTCATAAAAATAACAGAGAATTCAGCCATTGGAGCACTGATTACCATCTTAATTATGTATTTTTTCTCATTACATTTGATAGGATGGAAATACTTGCTGTTTATTTTCCATCAGTGAAAGCTATGCCCAGTTCAAATTCAGATTTCTACCCTGAGGATAACTCTGGGAGAAATGCTTCCAGCCTCCACATCCAGCAAGTGAGAGGTGAGGGGACCCTTACCCACTTGTAAATACCGATAAATACTGTCACAGGTTTCACAGTGCTGGGTATGACCCAGCTGCAAGTCACTCAACCACAGCAAGACAATAACTGCTCTCAGAGGGAGCCATCAAAGACTTCCAAAAGAAACCTGCTCTGAGATGAAAGAGAAAATTATTACGGTAATCAACTCTGCTAAGAGAAAAGGAAAGCTGTTTCTCTTTGGGAAAATTTCCAGTGTTGAAGAAAGGGGGGAGAAGGCGAGGAGGGAACATGATAAGGTCTCACACGTTCAATTGATTGTTCACATCTAACAAAAATAGCCCCAGCCTGTTCCCATTGTCCTGCAGCTGCTGGCTTCATCACATTCATTGTGTATTTCCTCATGGCTGAGCAGTGCAGTTGCCCAGTTTCCTCTCCTTCATTTCCTAACAAATCTGTGATGAACTGTAGGAAAAGCCAGCAGCCCTTAAAAACAATGCCTTTCAAGTTTCCCTGGGTCTATCCATAAAACTTGGCTACTGTCTTAGAGCAAAGCAAAGTAATTTCAGACAAATCCCGGTGCAGGTGCCTGGATCCTGTCCTGAATCAGGACCCTGTCACTTGCATATTTTTATTTTTTATTTAATTCCTAGGACACATTTGCATTTATGTGGACTTCAAGCTTGCTCACAAGGTGACAGGAGAAGCTTCCTGCACTTGAGGCCAAAACATCTTGGGAAAAGAATATGCACAAAGATGTGAACATCGTGTTTTAAAGGTCTCCCTTCCCTCTATGTATTTAACAACCAATGTTAATTCTCCAAGGAGTCATTCCTGTGTATGAAAGCAGGTTTCAGATATAGAGCAAGATGAGAGGGGTGATCCTCCTCATTCCTTCAGTGGTCTTGGAGCCATTTAAACTGAAATATCAAACTGACCTGTATGGCCAGATTGAAAGGCACCCTGAAAGGACACCATAAGGTCATCCCAGACTCTTTTCTTTTTCAGGCTTCTAGTCAGTGTTTTGTTGTTCTTCTTTACTATTTGTCAATACCTACAGCTTGAACAAAATCCTGTAGGTGAAACAGAATTAACTTCTGGTGAGAAGGGCTGGATAAAAGGTATAGACAGCTACAGACCAGTCTCAAGGCTATTTTGAAGCTCCCTGCCCTGATATTTCATCAAGAAATGGCCCTTCAAGTGAAAATTTCTGACATCCAGGTGCAGGTGAGCCTTGCACACAGCTGAAGGAGAAAAGTTGCTTGGGAATAATTGTTAAGAGGGAAGAGAACCTGTGAAAGTACCCTCAGTGAAAAAATATTTTTCCATCCCCACTCCTCCCATGGGAATCAGTATACTTCCTGGATGAGGGACTTGTTAGCCCTGGAAATCCAGCCAAACAGATAAGGTTGGATTTTGGTGAACTTCAGTTCACCTTATTGCTGCCAGATCTTCAGTCTCAAAAACACTCAGTGCTCAACAATTCTTAATCCAAATGTCAGCCATCTCCTCTTTCCTCTGCTCAAATATTTTGCATAGCTTGGAGCAAGGAAAACCTTTGCAGGCAATTTCAGGGCTGCTCACAGCCCTTGTTGCAGAACTTTCCTATTCACAGTCAACCCTTGAAACATTTATTTGGACCCTTAAACAGGGACTTAATGATACATCAAGCCTTTAAGAAAAATTGAGAGGGTGAATAAATGCTTTTCTGGGTTTCAAATTAAAAGGAAAAAAAAAAAAAAAAGGATGATATAATGACCAGTCTGAATTATTCAGACTGCAGGCAACACCTCACACAAAGCTCATTCAAGTACCTGAGACCCATAAACTAATCATGGTCTTAAAATTGCTCATAGGCTCTATTCAGAGTCTCTTTTTATTGTAGTTTGACCTAAATTCTCTAATAGTCACCAAAAAAACCCCATTTGACTGGAAAGGACATAAAATAAGCTCACTTCAAATGCTGCTGCTAATGCTCTGGCATGGATTTTAGCAGCTTTTCTAATACTTTAGTTCAACATCATAGCAATGCAATCATTCTCCCTGTATTAAGTCCCTTGGATTTGTATTCCAAAGGAAAGCTGAAATTAGGAAAAAAAGAAAAAAAAGAAAAAGCATTTTAGATAATTAGATAACAGGGAAAAAGCCCCAACAAGGCAATTATCATATCTACTTCATCAGCTATGTGGTTGTTTCAAACATGCAATACTTCATTAAGTTGAACTAAGAACACTAGAGAAAATTAATATTGATTAAATGTGAGGGGAAAAAAAAAGAGATGACATTAAATAAATGTCAGGTTGATTCCAACAGCATAAAAAGTGAACTGTGCTGACTGTTTAGGCAAGGCATTTTCTTTTGAGTTTGTCTAAGCCTAGTTAAAGAAGGAAGCAAATTTGTTCGATAAACAATCCCTATTGATCTTGGGAAATGTAGATATAAGAGCAAAGAACAGGTGTGCAAATGGATAGGGACTGTGGTTATGTCCTGATGTGCACAGAGAAATACCATCCAGAGAAGTAATCCAGCATGATCTCCTGCTAATCATTTCTTTCTTGGATATTTCTTGAACTGAATTGTGCATTTGTTGTCCCTAAAAATCTCTAAATCCTTACAGATATTTTTTATTACTATGGTAACTGTTTAGAGAGGAGCTGATGATACACTCAGAGACAACCACCACTAGACAAACTAAATCAATCACTGTTTTATTAGTTTTATTGGCTCCTTCATACTCACACACAGAGCTAAAATTGGAAAACAGAGAGTCTGCTTGCTCCCTGGCCTGAGGAAATTTGCACCACAAGTTGGATAGGCTGTGTCTAATGAGAGGAACTGGGTTTTATATCCCACCAAAACCAGTCACATCAGCTCCCTAAAAATATTGAGTCCTCCAACAGGCCACAATTTATTTTGTTTTCCTGCTACATCTTACTCCTCAGGCATATCAGAGTAAGCCTTCAGAGGGCTGTGCTTGAGATGCCCAGCTAACTCTGCCTGAGCTGAGCCAAGAACTGGAAGCAGGTTTTGTGCAAGGAGAGGTTCACCTATAGCTGCTGTATTTTAGCACTTCGTGCTTATGCCTCCATCAGGCTTAGGAAAATAAATAGGGAAGCTCCAGAATGAGTTTTGAGGACATCCCTTTTTCATGCTTACAGCTTTGCAGTTACAAAACTCTTTGGAGATCATAAATGTGGCTTTAAAATTTCTTAGGCTGACAGGAGATTTGAATGACACACTTCTAGTATACCCAAAATGCCTTCAAGAAAGGGTTACCACAAGCCTCCTTCACATTTTCTGAGACAGGACTACAGCCCTCTCTGCTTTCTGACAGACCCAGGGGGAAAAAGCCTCATCCTCAGAAGAGGCAGGCAGCTGCTATTCTTTCTTACAACCCTGACAAGACAACCTGGAAGCAAGAGTGATAGCAGATATTAAAAACAAACCAACATGCCTTTGTTTTTCCCAAGGACTACTCTGTGCAGTGTTACTGTAATATTTTCCATCAGAACCAAAACTCAGGCGTGCTGACATCTGATTCTTCAGTTCTTACTTTAATTCTCCAAGTTGTTCCTTTCCTTGCTTGCATGTGTGAGAATTTTACAATAATTTTGCAATTTTAAAACAGGATACCTCCTGATAATCTAGAGTGCCACCATCCACGGACTCAAGCCTGAGAAACACCTTTGTAGTAGGATTCCCTACTCTGATATCTGTTTATTCATACAAAGATGAAAAGCACTTACTCTGTCCCAGATATCTAGGAGTAATGCACTGCAGTGCCTAAAGGCATTTAGGCTGGTTTTTGCTCTACTTCTACAACCATCACAGAAGAGTTCTCAGTCCAAAAACCATGCTGGTATTACTTCTGCCACCCCCAGGATCACCAGAACTTTCTCAGGCATATTTTGAAAGGATTAAGTATGTCTGACTGGATAACAGTTTGATGATGTTTTAAAATACTATGAATGCATTAGGGAACCACACTACTGATACTCCCCTTGCCAGAATCTGCTTGTTTTTACACATCCTATGATAAAGCATAAAACTCCTGCATTGTTTTGAGACTGACTTGAGTCTTTTTGGCTAGAGGCAGGCTGTCTCCCATTCTTCTGCAGACAGCTAGCTAAAGCTAAAACAGACATGCAGATCCTTTTTGAAGATTTACACAACTGCATCACACTTCATATCAACAGAGAGGTTTTACCAGCCAGTCTTCTGTTCAGGTCTGCTGCAGATCCCTGCAATAATCAGTGCCACCTCCTGGTAGAGAAACATACTGAGATCCAGCAACTCATGAACGGCAGGATGAAGAAGCACAAAATATCCCAATCCCTGCTCCATTTCAGTTGTTCTCTACAGCCTTTTACAAACAGCTATGTATCCTACAGATAATCAAAAAGTTAAAGATTTTTGTTGCTGTGTATTGAGTGAAAGGGCAGGGGAGTTGTCAAAGGCAAGAGGTTACTATGGATTTTCCTTTCCAGGTTATCCATAACAAAGCTAAACCCAAAACAGATATAGATATATATGCTCATCAAACCAGCTGAAGCTGAACAAGAGAAAGCTTGGGAGTTTTGGGAGTTTAAGGTTTTATTCAGAAATGTCTGCATACATTTCAGGACTGAGGAAATAATTATTGCAGCATTTACAGACCTTGGATTCAAAACCTGAAATTTTGACTGAAGATTTGAAACTGGGGGAATTCCATGTCCCCACACCTTAGGTATAGAATTCCCACATCTTAGGTATAGAATATGCAGGCAAATGAAAGTGAGAGAGGCAAGACTACAGGTTAGAAAATAGCTGCTGGCAGGAAGCAGCAGAACACGACTCTGCTCAGGACTTTACCAATTTACTTTCTGTAAATGACAAAAGATGTGCCTTTTCTTACCACAGAAAGCCAGATGTTTTCCTTAGCTCCTATCTACTTCAGTAGCCTCATCCTCAAGCAAAACACCTTCAGCATTATTCCTGAGTCCCCCCATAGTCACCACTTGCCACATGGGATGGATGACACTTTTACTAGCCTATTTATAAGAAACCAACTCCCAAAAATGCAGGTGAAGGGGAAACATATATCCAACGAAAGCAAACATTCCCAAAAACTGAAGCACAGGATCAATTTTTCCAGTGATACTTCCCACCCCTTCTCTCTGTCTCACTCAGAGTCCCAGAGCAAGAGAAATCACAGCCTCAGGTATGAAAAAGCAGCAGTCCCCTCCCTGTGCCCACCGTATTAAATACATTTTTGCTAGTGCTGGGGTACCAAAAAAAGCCTAAAGGCAGCAGAGCAGGCAGCTTCTCACTCCAGGAGAGGGCAGTGGAACACGGCTTAACTTGGCCAGGAAAGGGCAAATGCACCTTGAACTGCTCGGCAACGCCTGCTCAGTCAACCCAAACGCTGACCTTGGCGGCACAAACGTGGGCAGATTCAACAGGAGGAGTCATGAGTGGGGTTTCACGTGTCACAAGCTATGTAAATTGGATTGGGTCACTATTTCCTAGGAAAAAAATTACACAACCACTTGTTCACTCTCTGTCCACAGAGAAGATAAAATGTCATTTGGAGGCAGTGTTTTCTTGTGCTTAGGTTAATAGGTTTCATTTGTTCTGCCAGTGTGGAGGGAGGCAGAACCAATGGAAGAACTTGTAATTCTCCTTTCTAATTAAGATAATGCGCCACACCGGCCCTCAATCATATTTTTGGATGCTGCAGTGTCCATGACACATCTCGGAGAGACCGCAGCTGTGATTAAACATTTTTGATAACCCATAAATATAACAGTAGTTGCCTCAGTTAGGTTTCTGATAACATCATTCATTTCAGATCATTCAATTAGTGTAGACAAAAGTGCTCTTTCCAGGAGACATAATGTCATAGTCTCTGGAAAGGAACGCACTTCCCAATCACTGTTTATCACTCTGTAATTACTGTGCTGTAGCAGCCATGCTCTGTATTACAAGGAGTCCTTTTTGTGCCCAAAGATCCAACAGTTCTTTGTTTTAATTTATTTTCTTCTTAAATACCTCCCACTATTTAAGCAATAATTCCCTGTAAATCAATTGTTAGCAGCAGTTAATGACTGGTTGGTTAATTAATAGCTGAAAGCAAATCTGAGGGTGTTTGTCACTCTAACAAACCAGTAGACATTAACTGTGGGGTTATTGCTTACGTACCCTGTACTCAAGGACTTCTCACAGCCTATGGATCATTTAAAGAAGGGTTGCAATATGTGGTGGTGTTAGGGTGTCTGTGTTCTGCTGGAGAGCTGCATTAAGACGTTTTTAATGCAACAGCTTGCTCTGCTGCTCTCTCTAAGGGACAGATTCTCAGATAATCTTTTTCACAACACTGTCAATTAATATTTATGTAAGCCTGTTTTGTCTCTTATCTTCCACGAAATAAGGTTTGGAGTGATGCTGCTGTGGAGAAGGAAGGAGAGTCTAAAGCAGGCAGTAACTGATGTTCACAAGGAGAGTATGTGTAATGGACCAGCTGGCTTATTATGAACTAAAATACTGCAGTATCTTCAATACAGAGGATGGTAATGGGGAATAAATGTTGACATTTTCATGGTGAGCAATGCAAGACCATCAAATCAAACAATTTCTGGCATATAGTCAAAATTTAAAGGGAAACATGAGAGATAAGAACATTTTTACATATTTTTTCTCTCAGAGTAGAAACATGCAGCTGCAGGAGAAACCGCATGGCATGAGTTCCCC